>JASGCC010002659.1:0-27381 GCA_030067915.1 Hydractinia echinata
GAAACCTGTCTCTATTTCTTCAGCGCGCGCTAACGGCTAGGATTTGGTCCCACAGAAAATGACTTATTTAAAATCTAAATTTTAAATAAAGCGCTACCACAGCGCCCAGTGTAATCGCTGAGTTCCAGCAATCATGTCAAATTAAGAAGAATGTTATTTCTTGAGTCCAATTGTCTCATTTATCACATTTATAAGGTCAAAGTCCAAAATCAGTTCAATTAAGTCCCACAGTCAATCGTTTCACTGTTAAAAGCGATGCAACCTAGTAATATCAGAAAAATATCGCTAAATACATGTTGGTACGAATATGTGACGCAACCGTTGTAACTCAAACGGACTGATACCGTTAGAAAGTCAATGAAAATGTAGTTTTGAAAACTGTCTCTATTTCTTCAGCGCGCGCTAACGGCTAGGATTGGTCCCACAGTAAAAAATGACTTATTTATCTAAATTTTAAATAAAGCGCTACCACAGCGCCCAGTGTAATTGCTGAGTTCCAGCAATCATGTCAAATTAAGAAGAATGTTATTTCTTGGAGTCCAATTGTCTCATTTATCACATTTATAAGGTCAAAGTCCAAAATCAGTTCAATTAAGTCCCACAGTCAATCGTTTCACTGTTAAAAGCGATGCAACCTAGTAATATCAGAAAAATATCGCTAAATACATGTTGGTACGAATATGTGACGCAACCGTTGTAACTCAAACGGACTGATACCGTTAGAAAGTCAATGAAATGTAGTTTTTGAAACTGTCTCTATTTCTTCAGCGCGCGCTAACGGCTAGGATTGGTCCCACAGTAAAAAATGACTTATTTATCTAAATTTTTAAATAAAGCGCTACCACAGCGCCCAGTGTAATCGCTGAGTTCCAGCAATCATGTCAAATTAAGAAGAATGTTATTTCTTGGAGTCCAATTGTCTCATTTATCACATTTATAAGGTCAAAGTCCAAAATCAGTTCAATTAAGTCCCACAGTCAATCGTTTCACTGTTAAAAGCGATGCAACCTAGTAATATCAGAAAAATATCGCTAAATACATGTTGGTACGAATATGTGACGCAACCGTTGTAACTCAAACGGACTGATACCGTTAGAAAGTCAATGAAATGTAGTTTTTGAAACTGTCTCTATTTCTTCAGCGCGCGCTAACGGCTAGGATTGGTCCCACAGTAAAAAATGACTTATTTATCTAAATTTTTAAATAAAGCGCTACCACAGCGCCCAGTGTAATCGCTGAGTTCCAGCAATCATGTCAAATTAAGAAGAATGTTATTTCTTGGAGTCCAATTGTCTCATTTATCACATTTATAAGGTCAAAGTCCAAAATCAGTTCAATTAAGTCCCACAGTCAATCGTTTCACTGTTAAAAGCGATGCAACCTAGTAATATCAGAAAAATATCGCTAAATACATGTTGGTACGAATATGTGACGCAACCGTTGTAACTCAAACGGACTGATACCGTTAGAAAGTCAATGAAATGTAGTTTTTGAAACTGTCTCTATTTCTTCAGCGCGCGCTAACGGCTAGGATTGGTCCCACAGTAAAAAATGACTTATTTATCTAAATTTTTAAATAAAGCGCTACCACAGCGCCCAGTGTAATCGCTGAGTTCCAGCAATCATGTCAAATTAAGAAGAATGTTATTTCTTGGAGTCCAATTGTCTCATTTATCACATTTATAAGGTCAAAGTCCAAAATCAGTTCAATTAAGTCCCACAGTCAATCGTTTCACTGTTAAAAGCGATGCAACCTAGTAATATCAGAAAAATATCGCTAAATACATGTTGGTACGAATATGTGACGCAACCGTTGTAACTCAAACGGACTGATACCGTTAGAAAGTCAATGAAATGTAGTTTTTGAAACTGTCTCTATTTCTTCAGCGCGCGCTAACGGCTAGGATTGGTCCCACAGTAAAAAATGACTTATTTATCTAAATTTTTAAATAAAGCGCTACCACAGCGCCCAGTGTAATCGCTGAGTTCCAGCAATCATGTCAAATTAAGAAGAATGTTATTTCTTGGAGTCCAATTGTCTCATTTATCACATTTATAAGGTCAAAGTCCAAAATCAGTTCAATTAAGTCCCACAGTCAATCGTTTCACTGTTAAAAGCGATGCAACCTAGTAATATCAGAAAAATATCGCTAAATACATGTTGGTACGAATATGTGACGCAACCGTTGTAACTCAAACGGACTGATACCGTTAGAAAGTCAATGAAATGTAGTTTTTGAAACTGTCTCTATTTCTTCAGCGCGCGCTAACGGCTAGGATTGGTCCCACAGTAAAAAATGACTTATTTATCTAAATTTTTAAATAAAGCGCTACCACAGCGCCCAGTGTAATGCTGAGTTCCAGCAATCATGTCAAATTAAGAAGAATGTTATTTCTTGGAGTCCAATTGTCTCATTTATCACATTTATAAGGTCAAAGTCCAAAATCAGTTCAATTAAGTCCCACAGTCAATCGTTTCACTGTTAAAAGCGATGCAACCTAGTAATATCAGAAAAATATCGCTAAATACATGTTGGTACGAATATGTGACGCAACCGTTGTAACTCAAACGGACTGATACCGTTAGAAAGTCAATGAAATGTAGTTTTTGAAACTGTCTCTATTTCTTCAGCGCGCGCTAACGGCTAGGATTGGTCCCACAGTAAAAAATGACTTATTTATCTAAATTTTTAAATAAAGCGCTACCACAGCGCCCAGTGTAATTCGCTGAGTTCCAGCAATCATGTCAAATTAAGAAGAATGTTATTTCTTGGAGTCCAATTGTCTCATTTATCACATTTATAAGGTCAAAGTCCAAAATCAGTTCAATTAAGTCCCACAGTCAATCGTTTCACTGTTAAAAGCGATGCAACCTAGTAATATCAGAAAAATATCGCTAAATACATGTTGGTACGAATATGTGACGCAACCGTTGTAACTCAAACGGACTGATACCGTTAGAAAGTCAATGAAATGTAGTTTTTGAAACTGTCTCTATTTCTTCAGCGCGCGCTAACGGCTAGGATTGGTCCCACAGTAAAAAATGACTTATTTATCTAAATTTTTAAATAAAGCGCTACCACAGCGCCCAGTGTAATCGCTGAGTTCCAGCAATCATGTCAAATTAAGAAGAATGTTATTTCTTGGAGTCCAATTGTCTCATTTATCACATTTATAAGGTCAAAGTCCAAAATCAGTTCAATTAAGTCCCACAGTCAATCGTTTCACTGTTAAAAGCGATGCAACCTAGTAATATCAGAAAAATATCGCTAAATACATGTTGGTACGAATATGTGACGCAACCGTTGTAACTCAAACGGACTGATACCGTTAGAAAGTCAATGAAATGTAGTTTTTGAAACTGTCTCTATTTCTTCAGCGCGCGCTAACGGCTAGGATTGGTCCCACAGTAAAAAATGACTTATTTATCTAAATTTTTAAATAAAGCGCTACCACAGCGCCCAGTGTAATGCTGAGTTCCAGCAATCATGTCAAATTAAGAAGAATGTTATTTCTTGGAGTCCAATTGTCTCATTTATCACATTTATAAGGTCAAAGTCCAAAATCAGTTCAATTAAGTCCCACAGTCAATCGTTTCACTGTTAAAAGCGATGCAACCTAGTAATATCAGAAAAATATCGCTAAATACATGTTGGTACGAATATGTGACGCAACCGTTGTAACTCAAACGGACTGATACCGTTAGAAAGTCAATGAAATGTAGTTTTTGAAACTGTCTCTATTTCTTCAGCGCGCGCTAACGGCTAGGATTGGTCCCACAGTAAAAAATGACTTATTTATCTAAATTTTTAAATAAAGCGCTACCACAGCGCCCAGTGTAATGCTGAGTTCCAGCAATCATGTCAAATTAAGAAGAATGTTATTTCTTGGAGTCCAATTGTCTCATTTATCACATTTATAAGGTCAAAGTCCAAAATCAGTTCAATTAAGTCCCACAGTCAATCGTTTCACTGTTAAAAGCGATGCAACCTAGTAATATCAGAAAAATATCGCTAAATACATGTTGGTACGAATATGTGACGCAACCGTTGTAACTCAAACGGACTGATACCGTTAGAAAGTCAATGAAATGTAGTTTTTGAAACTGTCTCTATTTCTTCAGCGCGCGCTAACGGCTAGGATTGGTCCCACAGTAAAAAATGACTTATTTATCTAAATTTTTAAATAAAGCGCTACCACAGCGCCCAGTGTAATCGCTGAGTTCCAGCAATCATGTCAAATTAAGAAGAATGTTATTTCTTGGAGTCCAATTGTCTCATTTATCACATTTATAAGGTCAAAGTCCAAAATCAGTTCAATTAAGTCCCACAGTCAATCGTTTCACTGTTAAAAGCGATGCAACCTAGTAATATCAGAAAAATATCGCTAAATACATGTTGGTACGAATATGTGACGCAACCGTTGTAACTCAAACGGACTGATACCGTTAGAAAGTCAATGAAATGTAGTTTTTGAAACTGTCTCTATTTCTTCAGCGCGCGCTAACGGCTAGGATTGGTCCCACAGTAAAAAATGACTTATTTATCTAAATTTTTAAATAAAGCGCTACCACAGCGCCCAGTGTAATCGCTGAGTTCCAGCAATCATGTCAAATTAAGAAGAATGTTATTTCTTGGAGTCCAATTGTCTCATTTATCACATTTATAAGGTCAAAGTCCAAAATCAGTTCAATTAAGTCCCACAGTCAATCGTTTCACTGTTAAAAGCGATGCAACCTAGTAATATCAGAAAAATATCGCTAAATACATGTTGGTACGAATATGTGACGCAACCGTTGTAACTCAAACGGACTGATACCGTTAGAAAGTCAATGAAATGTAGTTTTTGAAACTGTCTCTATTTCTTCAGCGCGCGCTAACGGCTAGGATTGGTCCCACAGTAAAAAATGACTTATTTATCTAAATTTTTAAATAAAGCGCTACCACAGCGCCCAGTGTAATTGCTGAGTTCCAGCAATCATGTCAAATTAAGAAGAATGTTATTTCTTGGAGTCCAATTGTCTCATTTATCACATTTATAAGGTCAAAGTCCAAAATCAGTTCAATTAAGTCCCACAGTCAATCGTTTCACTGTTAAAAGCGATGCAACCTAGTAATATCAGAAAAATATCGCTAAATACATGTTGGTACGAATATGTGACGCAACCGTTGTAACTCAAACGGACTGATACCGTTAGAAAGTCAATGAAATGTAGTTTTTGAAACTGTCTCTATTTCTTCAGCGCGCGCTAACGGCTAGGATTGGTCCCACAGTAAAAAATGACTTATTTATCTAAATTTTTAAATAAAGCGCTACCACAGCGCCCAGTGTAATTGCTGAGTTCCAGCAATCATGTCAAATTAAGAAGAATGTTATTTCTTGGAGTCCAATTGTCTCATTTATCACATTTATAAGGTCAAAGTCCAAAATCAGTTCAATTAAGTCCCACAGTCAATCGTTTCACTGTTAAAAGCGATGCAACCTAGTAATATCAGAAAAATATCGCTAAATACATGTTGGTACGAATATGTGACGCAACCGTTGTAACTCAAACGGACTGATACCGTTAGAAAGTCAATGAAATGTAGTTTTTGAAACTGTCTCTATTTCTTCAGCGCGCGCTAACGGCTAGGATTGGTCCCACAGTAAAAAATGACTTATTTATCTAAATTTTTAAATAAAGCGCTACCACAGCGCCCAGTGTAATTGCTGAGTTCCAGCAATCATGTCAAATTAAGAAGAATGTTATTTCTTGGAGTCCAATTGTCTCATTTATCACATTTATAAGGTCAAAGTCCAAAATCAGTTCAATTAAGTCCCACAGTCAATCGTTTCACTGTTAAAAGCGATGCAACCTAGTAATATCAGAAAAATATCGCTAAATACATGTTGGTACGAATATGTGACGCAACCGTTGTAACTCAAACGGACTGATACCGTTAGAAAGTCAATGAAATGTAGTTTTTGAAACTGTCTCTATTTCTTCAGCGCGCGCTAACGGCTAGGATTGGTCCCACAGTAAAAAATGACTTATTTATCTAAATTTTTAAATAAAGCGCTACCACAGCGCCCAGTGTAATTGCTGAGTTCCAGCAATCATGTCAAATTAAGAAGAATGTTATTTCTTGGAGTCCAATTGTCTCATTTATCACATTTATAAGGTCAAAGTCCAAAATCAGTTCAATTAAGTCCCACAGTCAATCGTTTCACTGTTAAAAGCGATGCAACCTAGTAATATCAGAAAAATATCGCTAAATACATGTTGGTACGAATATGTGACGCAACCGTTGTAACTCAAACGGACTGATACCGTTAGAAAGTCAATGAAATGTAGTTTTTGAAACTGTCTCTATTTCTTCAGCGCGCGCTAACGGCTAGGATTGGTCCCACAGTAAAAAATGACTTATTTATCTAAATTTTTAAATAAAGCGCTACCACAGCGCCCAGTGTAATTGCTGAGTTCCAGCAATCATGTCAAATTAAGAAGAATGTTATTTCTTGGAGTCCAATTGTCTCATTTATCACATTTATAAGGTCAAAGTCCAAAATCAGTTCAATTAAGTCCCACAGTCAATCGTTTCACTGTTAAAAGCGATGCAACCTAGTAATATCAGAAAAATATCGCTAAATACATGTTGGTACGAATATGTGACGCAACCGTTGTAACTCAAACGGACTGATACCGTTAGAAAGTCAATGAAATGTAGTTTTTGAAACTGTCTCTATTTCTTCAGCGCGCGCTAACGGCTAGGATTGGTCCCACAGTAAAAAATGACTTATTTATCTAAATTTTTAAATAAAGCGCTACCACAGCGCCCAGTGTAATTGCTGAGTTCCAGCAATCATGTCAAATTAAGAAGAATGTTATTTCTTGGAGTCCAATTGTCTCATTTATCACATTTATAAGGTCAAAGTCCAAAATCAGTTCAATTAAGTCCCACAGTCAATCGTTTCACTGTTAAAAGCGATGCAACCTAGTAATATCAGAAAAATATCGCTAAATACATGTTGGTACGAATATGTGACGCAACCGTTGTAACTCAAACGGACTGATACCGTTAGAAAGTCAATGAAATGTAGTTTTTGAAACTGTCTCTATTTCTTCAGCGCGCGCTAACGGCTAGGATTGGTCCCACAGTAAAAAATGACTTATTTATCTAAATTTTTAAATAAAGCGCTACCACAGCGCCCAGTGTAATTGCTGAGTTCCAGCAATCATGTCAAATTAAGAAGAATGTTATTTCTTGGAGTCCAATTGTCTCATTTATCACATTTATAAGGTCAAAGTCCAAAATCAGTTCAATTAAGTCCCACAGTCAATCGTTTCACTGTTAAAAGCGATGCAACCTAGTAATATCAGAAAAATATCGCTAAATACATGTTGGTACGAATATGTGACGCAACCGTTGTAACTCAAACGGACTGATACCGTTAGAAAGTCAATGAAATGTAGTTTTTGAAACTGTCTCTATTTCTTCAGCGCGCGCTAACGGCTAGGATTGGTCCCACAGTAAAAAATGACTTATTTATCTAAATTTTTAAATAAAGCGCTACCACAGCGCCCAGTGTAATTGCTGAGTTCCAGCAATCATGTCAAATTAAGAAGAATGTTATTTCTTGGAGTCCAATTGTCTCATTTATCACATTTATAAGGTCAAAGTCCAAAATCAGTTCAATTAAGTCCCACAGTCAATCGTTTCACTGTTAAAAGCGATGCAACCTAGTAATATCAGAAAAATATCGCTAAATACATGTTGGTACGAATATGTGACGCAACCGTTGTAACTCAAACGGACTGATACCGTTAGAAAGTCAATGAAATGTAGTTTTTGAAACTGTCTCTATTTCTTCAGCGCGCGCTAACGGCTAGGATTGGTCCCACAGTAAAAAATGACTTATTTATCTAAATTTTTAAATAAAGCGCTACCACAGCGCCCAGTGTAATTGCTGAGTTCCAGCAATCATGTCAAATTAAGAAGAATGTTATTTCTTGGAGTCCAATTGTCTCATTTATCACATTTATAAGGTCAAAGTCCAAAATCAGTTCAATTAAGTCCCACAGTCAATCGTTTCACTGTTAAAAGCGATGCAACCTAGTAATATCAGAAAAATATCGCTAAATACATGTTGGTACGAATATGTGACGCAACCGTTGTAACTCAAACGGACTGATACCGTTAGAAAGTCAATGAAATGTAGTTTTTGAAACTGTCTCTATTTCTTCAGCGCGCGCTAACGGCTAGGATTGGTCCCACAGTAAAAAATGACTTATTTATCTAAATTTTTAAATAAAGCGCTACCACAGCGCCCAGTGTAATTGCTGAGTTCCAGCAATCATGTCAAATTAAGAAGAATGTTATTTCTTGGAGTCCAATTGTCTCATTTATCACATTTATAAGGTCAAAGTCCAAAATCAGTTCAATTAAGTCCCACAGTCAATCGTTTCACTGTTAAAAGCGATGCAACCTAGTAATATCAGAAAAATATCGCTAAATACATGTTGGTACGAATATGTGACGCAACCGTTGTAACTCAAACGGACTGATACCGTTAGAAAGTCAATGAAATGTAGTTTTTGAAACTGTCTCTATTTCTTCAGCGCGCGCTAACGGCTAGGATTGGTCCCACAGTAAAAAATGACTTATTTATCTAAATTTTTAAATAAAGCGCTACCACAGCGCCCAGTGTAATTGCTGAGTTCCAGCAATCATGTCAAATTAAGAAGAATGTTATTTCTTGGAGTCCAATTGTCTCATTTATCACATTTATAAGGTCAAAGTCCAAAATCAGTTCAATTAAGTCCCACAGTCAATCGTTTCACTGTTAAAAGCGATGCAACCTAGTAATATCAGAAAAATATCGCTAAATACATGTTGGTACGAATATGTGACGCAACCGTTGTAACTCAAACGGACTGATACCGTTAGAAAGTCAATGAAATGTAGTTTTTGAAACTGTCTCTATTTCTTCAGCGCGCGCTAACGGCTAGGATTGGTCCCACAGTAAAAAATGACTTATTTATCTAAATTTTTAAATAAAGCGCTACCACAGCGCCCAGTGTAATTGCTGAGTTCCAGCAATCATGTCAAATTAAGAAGAATGTTATTTCTTGGAGTCCAATTGTCTCATTTATCACATTTATAAGGTCAAAGTCCAAAATCAGTTCAATTAAGTCCCACAGTCAATCGTTTCACTGTTAAAAGCGATGCAACCTAGTAATATCAGAAAAATATCGCTAAATACATGTTGGTACGAATATGTGACGCAACCGTTGTAACTCAAACGGACTGATACCGTTAGAAAGTCAATGAAATGTAGTTTTTGAAACTGTCTCTATTTCTTCAGCGCGCGCTAACGGCTAGGATTGGTCCCACAGTAAAAAATGACTTATTTATCTAAATTTTTAAATAAAGCGCTACCACAGCGCCCAGTGTAATTGCTGAGTTCCAGCAATCATGTCAAATTAAGAAGAATGTTATTTCTTGGAGTCCAATTGTCTCATTTATCACATTTATAAGGTCAAAGTCCAAAATCAGTTCAATTAAGTCCCACAGTCAATCGTTTCACTGTTAAAAGCGATGCAACCTAGTAATATCAGAAAAATATCGCTAAATACATGTTGGTACGAATATGTGACGCAACCGTTGTAACTCAAACGGACTGATACCGTTAGAAAGTCAATGAAATGTAGTTTTTGAAACTGTCTCTATTTCTTCAGCGCGCGCTAACGGCTAGGATTGGTCCCACAGTAAAAATGACTTATTTATCTAAATTTTTAAATAAAGCGCTACCACAGCGCCCAGTGTAATTGCTGAGTTCCAGCAATCATGTCAAATTAAGAAGAATGTTATTTCTTGGAGTCCAATTGTCTCATTTATCACATTTATAAGGTCAAAGTCCAAAATCAGTTCAATTAAGTCCCACAGTCAATCGTTTCACTGTTAAAAGCGATGCAACCTAGTAATATCAGAAAAATATCGCTAAATACATGTTGGTACGAATATGTGACGCAACCGTTGTAACTCAAACGGACTGATACCGTTAGAAAGTCAATGAAATGTAGTTTTTGAAACTGTCTCTATTTCTTCAGCGCGCGCTAACGGCTAGGATTGGTCCCACAGTAAAAAATGACTTATTTATCTAAATTTTTAAATAAAGCGCTACCACAGCGCCCAGTGTAATTGCTGAGTTCCAGCAATCATGTCAAATTAAGAAGAATGTTATTTCTTGGAGTCCAATTGTCTCATTTATCACATTTATAAGGTCAAAGTCCAAAATCAGTTCAATTAAGTCCCACAGTCAATCGTTTCACTGTTAAAAGCGATGCAACCTAGTAATATCAGAAAAATATCGCTAAATACATGTTGGTACGAATATGTGACGCAACCGTTGTAACTCAAACGGACTGATACCGTTAGAAAGTCAATGAAATGTAGTTTTTGAAACTGTCTCTATTTCTTCAGCGCGCGCTAACGGCTAGGATTGGTCCCACAGTAAAAAATGACTTATTTATCTAAATTTTTAAATAAAGCGCTACCACAGCGCCCAGTGTAATTGCTGAGTTCCAGCAATCATGTCAAATTAAGAAGAATGTTATTTCTTGGAGTCCAATTGTCTCATTTATCACATTTATAAGGTCAAAGTCCAAAATCAGTTCAATTAAGTCCCACAGTCAATCGTTTCACTGTTAAAAGCGATGCAACCTAGTAATATCAGAAAAATATCGCTAAATACATGTTGGTACGAATATGTGACGCAACCGTTGTAACTCAAACGGACTGATACCGTTAGAAAGTCAATGAAATGTAGTTTTTGAAACTGTCTCTATTTCTTCAGCGCGCGCTAACGGCTAGGATTGGTCCCACAGTAAAAAATGACTTATTTATCTAAATTTTTAAATAAAGCGCTACCACAGCGCCCAGTGTAATTGCTGAGTTCCAGCAATCATGTCAAATTAAGAAGAATGTTATTTCTTGGAGTCCAATTGTCTCATTTATCACATTTATAAGGTCAAAGTCCAAAATCAGTTCAATTAAGTCCCACAGTCAATCGTTTCACTGTTAAAAGCGATGCAACCTAGTAATATCAGAAAAATATCGCTAAATACATGTTGGTACGAATATGTGACGCAACCGTTGTAACTCAAACGGACTGATACCGTTAGAAAGTCAATGAAATGTAGTTTTTGAAACTGTCTCTATTTCTTCAGCGCGCGCTAACGGCTAGGATTGGTCCCACAGTAAAAAATGACTTATTTATCTAAATTTTTAAATAAAGCGCTACCACAGCGCCCAGTGTAATTGCTGAGTTCCAGCAATCATGTCAAATTAAGAAGAATGTTATTTCTTGGAGTCCAATTGTCTCATTTATCACATTTATAAGGTCAAAGTCCAAAATCAGTTCAATTAAGTCCCACAGTCAATCGTTTCACTGTTAAAAGCGATGCAACCTAGTAATATCAGAAAAATATCGCTAAATACATGTTGGTACGAATATGTGACGCAACCGTTGTAACTCAAACGGACTGATACCGTTAGAAAGTCAATGAAATGTAGTTTTTGAAACTGTCTCTATTTCTTCAGCGCGCGCTAACGGCTAGGATTGGTCCCACAGTAAAAAATGACTTATTTATCTAAATTTTTAAATAAAGCGCTACCACAGCGCCCAGTGTAATTGCTGAGTTCCAGCAATCATGTCAAATTAAGAAGAATGTTATTTCTTGGAGTCCAATTGTCTCATTTATCACATTTATAAGGTCAAAGTCCAAAATCAGTTCAATTAAGTCCCACAGTCAATCGTTTCACTGTTAAAAGCGATGCAACCTAGTAATATCAGAAAAATATCGCTAAATACATGTTGGTACGAATATGTGACGCAACCGTTGTAACTCAAACGGACTGATACCGTTAGAAAGTCAATGAAATGTAGTTTTTGAAACTGTCTCTATTTCTTCAGCGCGCGCTAACGGCTAGGATTGGTCCCACAGTAAAAAATGACTTATTTATCTAAATTTTTAAATAAAGCGCTACCACAGCGCCCAGTGTAATTGCTGAGTTCCAGCAATCATGTCAAATTAAGAAGAATGTTATTTCTTGGAGTCCAATTGTCTCATTTATCACATTTATAAGGTCAAAGTCCAAAATCAGTTCAATTAAGTCCCACAGTCAATCGTTTCACTGTTAAAAGCGATGCAACCTAGTAATATCAGAAAAATATCGCTAAATACATGTTGGTACGAATATGTGACGCAACCGTTGTAACTCAAACGGACTGATACCGTTAGAAAGTCAATGAAATGTAGTTTTTGAAACTGTCTCTATTTCTTCAGCGCGCGCTAACGGCTAGGATTGGTCCCACAGTAAAAAATGACTTATTTATCTAAATTTTTAAATAAAGCGCTACCACAGCGCCCAGTGTAATTGCTGAGTTCCAGCAATCATGTCAAATTAAGAAGAATGTTATTTCTTGGAGTCCAATTGTCTCATTTATCACATTTATAAGGTCAAAGTCCAAAATCAGTTCAATTAAGTCCCACAGTCAATCGTTTCACTGTTAAAAGCGATGCAACCTAGTAATATCAGAAAAATATCGCTAAATACATGTTGGTACGAATATGTGACGCAACCGTTGTAACTCAAACGGACTGATACCGTTAGAAAGTCAATGAAATGTAGTTTTTGAAACTGTCTCTATTTCTTCAGCGCGCGCTAACGGCTAGGATTGGTCCCACAGTAAAAAATGACTTATTTATCTAAATTTTTAAATAAAGCGCTACCACAGCGCCCAGTGTAATTGCTGAGTTCCAGCAATCATGTCAAATTAAGAAGAATGTTATTTCTTGGAGTCCAATTGTCTCATTTATCACATTTATAAGGTCAAAGTCCAAAATCAGTTCAATTAAGTCCCACAGTCAATCGTTTCACTGTTAAAAGCGATGCAACCTAGTAATATCAGAAAAATATCGCTAAATACATGTTGGTACGAATATGTGACGCAACCGTTGTAACTCAAACGGACTGATACCGTTAGAAAGTCAATGAAATGTAGTTTTTGAAACTGTCTCTATTTCTTCAGCGCGCGCTAACGGCTAGGATTGGTCCCACAGTAAAAAATGACTTATTTATCTAAATTTTTAAATAAAGCGCTACCACAGCGCCCAGTGTAATTGCTGAGTTCCAGCAATCATGTCAAATTAAGAAGAATGTTATTTCTTGGAGTCCAATTGTCTCATTTATCACATTTATAAGGTCAAAGTCCAAAATCAGTTCAATTAAGTCCCACAGTCAATCGTTTCACTGTTAAAAGCGATGCAACCTAGTAATATCAGAAAAATATCGCTAAATACATGTTGGTACGAATATGTGACGCAACCGTTGTAACTCAAACGGACTGATACCGTTAGAAAGTCAATGAAATGTAGTTTTTGAAACTGTCTCTATTTCTTCAGCGCGCGCTAACGGCTAGGATTGGTCCCACAGTAAAAAATGACTTATTTATCTAAATTTTTAAATAAAGCGCTACCACAGCGCCCAGTGTAATTGCTGAGTTCCAGCAATCATGTCAAATTAAGAAGAATGTTATTTCTTGGAGTCCAATTGTCTCATTTATCACATTTATAAGGTCAAAGTCCAAAATCAGTTCAATTAAGTCCCACAGTCAATCGTTTCACTGTTAAAAGCGATGCAACCTAGTAATATCAGAAAAATATCGCTAAATACATGTTGGTACGAATATGTGACGCAACCGTTGTAACTCAAACGGACTGATACCGTTAGAAAGTCAATGAAATGTAGTTTTTGAAACTGTCTCTATTTCTTCAGCGCGCGCTAACGGCTAGGATTGGTCCCACAGTGAAAAATGACTTATTTATCTAAATTTTTAAATAAAGCGCTACCACAGCGCCCAGTGTAATTGCTGAGTTCCAGCAATCATGTCAAATTAAGAAGAATGTTATTTCTTGGAGTCCAATTGTCTCATTTATCACATTTATAAGGTCAAAGTCCAAAATCAGTTCAATTAAGTCCCACAGTCAATCGTTTCACTGTTAAAAGCGATGCAACCTAGTAATATCAGAAAAATATCGCTAAATACATGTTGGTACGAATATGTGACGCAACCGTTGTAACTCAAACGGACTGATACCGTTAGAAAGTCAATGAAATGTAGTTTTTGAAACTGTCTCTATTTCTTCAGCGCGCGCTAACGGCTAGGATTGGTCCCACAGTGAAAAATGACTTATTTATCTAAATTTTTAAATAAAGCGCTACCACAGCGCCCAGTGTAATTGCTGAGTTCCAGCAATCATGTCAAATTAAGAAGAATGTTATTTCTTGGAGTCCAATTGTCTCATTTATCACATTTATAAGGTCAAAGTCCAAAATCAGTTCAATTAAGTCCCACAGTCAATCGTTTCACTGTTAAAAGCGATGCAACCTAGTAATATCAGAAAAATATCGCTAAATACATGTTGGTACGAATATGTGACGCAACCGTTGTAACTCAAACGGACTGATACCGTTAGAAAGTCAATGAAATGTAGTTTTTGAAACTGTCTCTATTTCTTCAGCGCGCGCTAACGGCTAGGATTGGTCCCACAGTAAAAAATGACTTATTTATCTAAATTTTTAAATAAAGCGCTACCACAGCGCCCAGTGTAATTGCTGAGTTCCAGCAATCATGTCAAATTAAGAAGAATGTTATTTCTTGGAGTCCAATTGTCTCATTTATCACATTTATAAGGTCAAAGTCCAAAATCAGTTCAATTAAGTCCCACAGTCAATCGTTTCACTGTTAAAAGCGATGCAACCTAGTAATATCAGAAAAATATCGCTAAATACATGTTGGTACGAATATGTGACGCAACCGTTGTAACTCAAACGGACTGATACCGTTAGAAAGTCAATGAAATGTAGTTTTTGAAACTGTCTCTATTTCTTCAGCGCGCGCTAACGGCTAGGATTGGTCCCACAGTAAAAATGACTTATTTATCTAAATTTTTAAATAAAGCGCTACCACAGCGCCCAGTGTAATTGCTGAGTTCCAGCAATCATGTCAAATTAAGAAGAATGTTATTTCTTGGAGTCCAATTGTCTCATTTATCACATTTATAAGGTCAAAGTCCAAAATCAGTTCAATTAAGTCCCACAGTCAATCGTTTCACTGTTAAAAGCGATGCAACCTAGTAATATCAGAAAAATATCGCTAAATACATGTTGGTACGAATATGTGACGCAACCGTTGTAACTCAAACGGACTGATACCGTTAGAAAGTCAATGAAATGTAGTTTTTGAAACTGTCTCTATTTCTTCAGCGCGCGCTAACGGCTAGGATTGGTCCCACAGTAAAAAATGACTTATTTATCTAAATTTTTAAATAAAGCGCTACCACAGCGCCCAGTGTAATTGCTGAGTTCCAGCAATCATGTCAAATTAAGAAGAATGTTATTTCTTGGAGTCCAATTGTCTCATTTATCACATTTATAAGGTCAAAGTCCAAAATCAGTTCAATTAAGTCCCACAGTCAATCGTTTCACTGTTAAAAGCGATGCAACCTAGTAATATCAGAAAAATATCGCTAAATACATGTTGGTACGAATATGTGACGCAACCGTTGTAACTCAAACGGACTGATACCGTTAGAAAGTCAATGAAATGTAGTTTTTGAAACTGTCTCTATTTCTTCAGCGCGCGCTAACGGCTAGGATTGGTCCCACAGTAAAAAATGACTTATTTATCTAAATTTTTAAATAAAGCGCTACCACAGCGCCCAGTGTAATTGCTGAGTTCCAGCAATCATGTCAAATTAAGAAGAATGTTATTTCTTGGAGTCCAATTGTCTCATTTATCACATTTATAAGGTCAAAGTCCAAAATCAGTTCAATTAAGTCCCACAGTCAATCGTTTCACTGTTAAAAGCGATGCAACCTAGTAATATCAGAAAAATATCGCTAAATACATGTTGGTACGAATATGTGACGCAACCGTTGTAACTCAAACGGACTGATACCGTTAGAAAGTCAATGAAATGTAGTTTTTGAAACTGTCTCTATTTCTTCAGCGCGCGCTAACGGCTAGGATTGGTCCCACAGTAAAAAATGACTTATTTATCTAAATTTTTAAATAAAGCGCTACCACAGCGCCCAGTGTAATTGCTGAGTTCCAGCAATCATGTCAAATTAAGAAGAATGTTATTTCTTGGAGTCCAATTGTCTCATTTATCACATTTATAAGGTCAAAGTCCAAAATCAGTTCAATTAAGTCCCACAGTCAATCGTTTCACTGTTAAAAGCGATGCAACCTAGTAATATCAGAAAAATATCGCTAAATACATGTTGGTACGAATATGTGACGCAACCGTTGTAACTCAAACGGACTGATACCGTTAGAAAGTCAATGAAATGTAGTTTTTGAAACTGTCTCTATTTCTTCAGCGCGCGCTAACGGCTAGGATTGGTCCCACAGTGAAAAATGACTTATTTATCTAAATTTTTAAATAAAGCGCTACCACAGCGCCCAGTGTAATTGCTGAGTTCCAGCAATCATGTCAAATTAAGAAGAATGTTATTTCTTGGAGTCCAATTGTCTCATTTATCACATTTATAAGGTCAAAGTCCAAAATCAGTTCAATTAAGTCCCACAGTCAATCGTTTCACTGTTAAAAGCGATGCAACCTAGTAATATCAGAAAAATATCGCTAAATACATGTTGGTACGAATATGTGACGCAACCGTTGTAACTCAAACGGACTGATACCGTTAGAAAGTCAATGAAATGTAGTTTTTGAAACTGTCTCTATTTCTTCAGCGCGCGCTAACGGCTAGGATTGGTCCCACAGTGAAAAATGACTTATTTATCTAAATTTTTAAATAAAGCGCTACCACAGCGCCCAGTGTAATTGCTGAGTTCCAGCAATCATGTCAAATTAAGAAGAATGTTATTTCTTGGAGTCCAATTGTCTCATTTATCACATTTATAAGGTCAAAGTCCAAAATCAGTTCAATTAAGTCCCACAGTCAATCGTTTCACTGTTAAAAGCGATGCAACCTAGTAATATCAGAAAAATATCGCTAAATACATGTTGGTACGAATATGTGACGCAACCGTTGTAACTCAAACGGACTGATACCGTTAGAAAGTCAATGAAATGTAGTTTTTGAAACTGTCTCTATTTCTTCAGCGCGCGCTAACGGCTAGGATTGGTCCCACAGTAAAAAATGACTTATTTATCTAAATTTTTAAATAAAGCGCTACCACAGCGCCCAGTGTAATTGCTGAGTTCCAGCAATCATGTCAAATTAAGAAGAATGTTATTTCTTGGAGTCCAATTGTCTCATTTATCACATTTATAAGGTCAAAGTCCAAAATCAGTTCAATTAAGTCCCACAGTCAATCGTTTCACTGTTAAAAGCGATGCAACCTAGTAATATCAGAAAAATATCGCTAAATACATGTTGGTACGAATATGTGACGCAACCGTTGTAACTCAAACGGACTGATACCGTTAGAAAGTCAATGAAATGTAGTTTTTGAAACTGTCTCTATTTCTTCAGCGCGCGCTAACGGCTAGGATTGGTCCCACAGTAAAAAATGACTTATTTATCTAAATTTTTAAATAAAGCGCTACCACAGCGCCCAGTGTAATTGCTGAGTTCCAGCAATCATGTCAAATTAAGAAGAATGTTATTTCTTGGAGTCCAATTGTCTCATTTATCACATTTATAAGGTCAAAGTCCAAAATCAGTTCAATTAAGTCCCACAGTCAATCGTTTCACTGTTAAAAGCGATGCAACCTAGTAATATCAGAAAAATATCGCTAAATACATGTTGGTACGAATATGTGACGCAACCGTTGTAACTCAAACGGACTGATACCGTTAGAAAGTCAATGAAATGTAGTTTTTGAAACTGTCTCTATTTCTTCAGCGCGCGCTAACGGCTAGGATTGGTCCCACAGTAAAAAATGACTTATTTATCTAAATTTTTAAATAAAGCGCTACCACAGCGCCCAGTGTAATTGCTGAGTTCCAGCAATCATGTCAAATTAAGAAGAATGTTATTTCTTGGAGTCCAATTGTCTCATTTATCACATTTATAAGGTCAAAGTCCAAAATCAGTTCAATTAAGTCCCACAGTCAATCGTTTCACTGTTAAAAGCGATGCAACCTAGTAATATCAGAAAAATATCGCTAAATACATGTTGGTACGAATATGTGACGCAACCGTTGTAACTCAAACGGACTGATACCGTTAGAAAGTCAATGAAATGTAGTTTTTGAAACTGTCTCTATTTCTTCAGCGCGCGCTAACGGCTAGGATTGGTCCCACAGTGAAAAATGACTTATTTATCTAAATTTTTAAATAAAGCGCTACCACAGCGCCCAGTGTAATTGCTGAGTTCCAGCAATCATGTCAAATTAAGAAGAATGTTATTTCTTGGAGTCCAATTGTCTCATTTATCACATTTATAAGGTCAAAGTCCAAAATCAGTTCAATTAAGTCCCACAGTCAATCGTTTCACTGTTAAAAGCGATGCAACCTAGTAATATCAGAAAAATATCGCTAAATACATGTTGGTACGAATATGTGACGCAACCGTTGTAACTCAAACGGACTGATACCGTTAGAAAGTCAATGAAATGTAGTTTTTGAAACTGTCTCTATTTCTTCAGCGCGCGCTAACGGCTAGGATTGGTCCCACAGTAAAAATGACTTATTTATCTAAATTTTTAAATAAAGCGCTACCACAGCGCCCAGTGTAATTGCTGAGTTCCAGCAATCATGTCAAATTAAGAAGAATGTTATTTCTTGGAGTCCAATTGTCTCATTTATCACATTTATAAGGTCAAAGTCCAAAATCAGTTCAATTAAGTCCCACAGTCAATCGTTTCACTGTTAAAAGCGATGCAACCTAGTAATATCAGAAAAATATCGCTAAATACATGTTGGTACGAATATGTGACGCAACCGTTGTAACTCAAACGGACTGATACCGTTAGAAAGTCAATGAAATGTAGTTTTTGAAACTGTCTCTATTTCTTCAGCGCGCGCTAACGGCTAGGATTGGTCCCACAGTGAAAAATGACTTATTTATCTAAATTTTTAAATAAAGCGCTACCACAGCGCCCAGTGTAATTGCTGAGTTCCAGCAATCATGTCAAATTAAGAAGAATGTTATTTCTTGGAGTCCAATTGTCTCATTTATCACATTTATAAGGTCAAAGTCCAAAATCAGTTCAATTAAGTCCCACAGTCAATCGTTTCACTGTTAAAAGCGATGCAACCTAGTAATATCAGAAAAATATCGCTAAATACATGTTGGTACGAATATGTGACGCAACCGTTGTAACTCAAACGGACTGATACCGTTAGAAAGTCAATGAAATGTAGTTTTTGAAACTGTCTCTATTTCTTCAGCGCGCGCTAACGGCTAGGATTGGTCCCACAGTGAAAAATGACTTATTTATCTAAATTTTTAAATAAAGCGCTACCACAGCGCCCAGTGTAATTGCTGAGTTCCAGCAATCATGTCAAATTAAGAAGAATGTTATTTCTTGGAGTCCAATTGTCTCATTTATCACATTTATAAGGTCAAAGTCCAAAATCAGTTCAATTAAGTCCCACAGTCAATCGTTTCACTGTTAAAAGCGATGCAACCTAGTAATATCAGAAAAATATCGCTAAATACATGTTGGTACGAATATGTGACGCAACCGTTGTAACTCAAACGGACTGATACCGTTAGAAAGTCAATGAAATGTAGTTTTTGAAACTGTCTCTATTTCTTCAGCGCGCGCTAACGGCTAGGATTGGTCCCACAGTAAAAATGACTTATTTATCTAAATTTTTAAATAAAGCGCTACCACAGCGCCCAGTGTAATTGCTGAGTTCCAGCAATCATGTCAAATTAAGAAGAATGTTATTTCTTGGAGTCCAATTGTCTCATTTATCACATTTATAAGGTCAAAGTCCAAAATCAGTTCAATTAAGTCCCACAGTCAATCGTTTCACTGTTAAAAGCGATGCAACCTAGTAATATCAGAAAAATATCGCTAAATACATGTTGGTACGAATATGTGACGCAACCGTTGTAACTCAAACGGACTGATACCGTTAGAAAGTCAATGAAATGTAGTTTTTGAAACTGTCTCTATTTCTTCAGCGCGCGCTAACGGCTAGGATTGGTCCCACAGTGAAAAATGACTTATTTATCTAAATTTTTAAATAAAGCGCTACCACAGCGCCCAGTGTAATTGCTGAGTTCCAGCAATCATGTCAAATTAAGAAGAATGTTATTTCTTGGAGTCCAATTGTCTCATTTATCACATTTATAAGGTCAAAGTCCAAAATCAGTTCAATTAAGTCCCACAGTCAATCGTTTCACTGTTAAAAGCGATGCAACCTAGTAATATCAGAAAAATATCGCTAAATACATGTTGGTACGAATATGTGACGCAACCGTTGTAACTCAAACGGACTGATACCGTTAGAAAGTCAATGAAATGTAGTTTTTGAAACTGTCTCTATTTCTTCAGCGCGCGCTAACGGCTAGGATTGGTCCCACAGTGAAAAATGACTTATTTATCTAAATTTTTAAATAAAGCGCTACCACAGCGCCCAGTGTAATTGCTGAGTTCCAGCAATCATGTCAAATTAAGAAGAATGTTATTTCTTGGAGTCCAATTGTCTCATTTATCACATTTATAAGGTCAAAGTCCAAAATCAGTTCAATTAAGTCCCACAGTCAATCGTTTCACTGTTAAAAGCGATGCAACCTAGTAATATCAGAAAAATATCGCTAAATACATGTTGGTACGAATATGTGACGCAACCGTTGTAACTCAAACGGACTGATACCGTTAGAAAGTCAATGAAATGTAGTTTTTGAAACTGTCTCTATTTCTTCAGCGCGCGCTAACGGCTAGGATTGGTCCCACAGTGAAAAATGACTTATTTATCTAAATTTTTAAATAAAGCGCTACCACAGCGCCCAGTGTAATTGCTGAGTTCCAGCAATCATGTCAAATTAAGAAGAATGTTATTTCTTGGAGTCCAATTGTCTCATTTATCACATTTATAAGGTCAAAGTCCAAAATCAGTTCAATTAAGTCCCACAGTCAATCGTTTCACTGTTAAAAGCGATGCAACCTAGTAATATCAGAAAAATATCGCTAAATACATGTTGGTACGAATATGTGACGCAACCGTTGTAACTCAAACGGACTGATACCGTTAGAAAGTCAATGAAATGTAGTTTTTGAAACTGTCTCTATTTCTTCAGCGCGCGCTAACGGCTAGGATTGGTCCCACAGTGAAAAATGACTTATTTATCTAAATTTTTAAATAAAGCGCTACCACAGCGCCCAGTGTAATTGCTGAGTTCCAGCAATCATGTCAAATTAAGAAGAATGTTATTTCTTGGAGTCCAATTGTCTCATTTATCACATTTATAAGGTCAAAGTCCAAAATCAGTTCAATTAAGTCCCACAGTCAATCGTTTCACTGTTAAAAGCGATGCAACCTAGTAATATCAGAAAAATATCGCTAAATACATGTTGGTACGAATATGTGACGCAACCGTTGTAACTCAAACGGACTGATACCGTTAGAAAGTCAATGAAATGTAGTTTTTGAAACTGTCTCTATTTCTTCAGCGCGCGCTAACGGCTAGGATTGGTCCCACAGTAAAAAATGACTTATTTATCTAAATTTTTAAATAAAGCGCTACCACAGCGCCCAGTGTAATTGCTGAGTTCCAGCAATCATGTCAAATTAAGAAGAATGTTATTTCTTGGAGTCCAATTGTCTCATTTATCACATTTATAAGGTCAAAGTCCAAAATCAGTTCAATTAAGTCCCACAGTCAATCGTTTCACTGTTAAAAGCGATGCAACCTAGTAATATCAGAAAAATATCGCTAAATACATGTTGGTACGAATATGTGACGCAACCGTTGTAACTCAAACGGACTGATACCGTTAGAAAGTCAATGAAATGTAGTTTTTGAAACTGTCTCTATTTCTTCAGCGCGCGCTAACGGCTAGGATTGGTCCCACAGTGAAAAATGACTTATTTATCTAAATTTTTAAATAAAGCGCTACCACAGCGCCCAGTGTAATTGCTGAGTTCCAGCAATCATGTCAAATTAAGAAGAATGTTATTTCTTGGAGTCCAATTGTCTCATTTATCACATTTATAAGGTCAAAGTCCAAAATCAGTTCAATTAAGTCCCACAGTCAATCGTTTCACTGTTAAAAGCGATGCAACCTAGTAATATCAGAAAAATATCGCTAAATACATGTTGGTACGAATATGTGACGCAACCGTTGTAACTCAAACGGACTGATACCGTTAGAAAGTCAATGAAATGTAGTTTTTGAAACTGTCTCTATTTCTTCAGCGCGCGCTAACGGCTAGGATTGGTCCCACAGTAAAAAATGACTTATTTATCTAAATTTTTAAATAAAGCGCTACCACAGCGCCCAGTGTAATTGCTGAGTTCCAGCAATCATGTCAAATTAAGAAGAATGTTATTTCTTGGAGTCCAATTGTCTCATTTATCACATTTATAAGGTCAAAGTCCAAAATCAGTTCAATTAAGTCCCACAGTCAATCGTTTCACTGTTAAAAGCGATGCAACCTAGTAATATCAGAAAAATATCGCTAAATACATGTTGGTACGAATATGTGACGCAACCGTTGTAACTCAAACGGACTGATACCGTTAGAAAGTCAATGAAATGTAGTTTTTGAAACTGTCTCTATTTCTTCAGCGCGCGCTAACGGCTAGGATTGGTCCCACAGGAAAAATGACTTATTTATCTAAATTTTTAAATAAAGCGCTACCACAGCGCCCAGTGTAATTGCTGAGTTCCAGCAATCATGTCAAATTAAGAAGAATGTTATTTCTTGGAGTCCAATTGTCTCATTTATCACATTTATAAGGTCAAAGTCCAAAATCAGTTCAATTAAGTCCCACAGTCAATCGTTTCACTGTTAAAAGCGATGCAACCTAGTAATATCAGAAAAATATCGCTAAATACATGTTGGTACGAATATGTGACGCAACCGTTGTAACTCAAACGGACTGATACCGTTAGAAAGTCAATGAAATGTAGTTTTTGAAACTGTCTCTATTTCTTCAGCGCGCGCTAACGGCTAGGATTGGTCCCACAGTGAAAAATGACTTATTTATCTAAATTTTTAAATAAAGCGCTACCACAGCGCCCAGTGTAATTGCTGAGTTCCAGCAATCATGTCAAATTAAGAAGAATGTTATTTCTTGGAGTCCAATTGTCTCATTTATCACATTTATAAGGTCAAAGTCCAAAATCAGTTCAATTAAGTCCCACAGTCAATCGTTTCACTGTTAAAAGCGATGCAACCTAGTAATATCAGAAAAATATCGCTAAATACATGTTGGTACGAATATGTGACGCAACCGTTGTAACTCAAACGGACTGATACCGTTAGAAAGTCAATGAAATGTAGTTTTTGAAACTGTCTCTATTTCTTCAGCGCGCGCTAACGGCTAGGATTGGTCCCACAGTGAAAAATGACTTATTTATCTAAATTTTTAAATAAAGCGCTACCACAGCGCCCAGTGTAATTGCTGAGTTCCAGCAATCATGTCAAATTAAGAAGAATGTTATTTCTTGGAGTCCAATTGTCTCATTTATCACATTTATAAGGTCAAAGTCCAAAATCAGTTCAATTAAGTCCCACAGTCAATCGTTTCACTGTTAAAAGCGATGCAACCTAGTAATATCAGAAAAATATCGCTAAATACATGTTGGTACGAATATGTGACGCAACCGTTGTAACTCAAACGGACTGATACCGTTAGAAAGTCAATGAAATGTAGTTTTTGAAACTGTCTCTATTTCTTCAGCGCGCGCTAACGGCTAGGATTGGTCCCACAGTGAAAAATGACTTATTTATCTAAATTTTTAAATAAAGCGCTACCACAGCGCCCAGTGTAATTGCTGAGTTCCAGCAATCATGTCAAATTAAGAAGAATGTTATTTCTTGGAGTCCAATTGTCTCATTTATCACATTTATAAGGTCAAAGTCCAAAATCAGTTCAATTAAGTCCCACAGTCAATCGTTTCACTGTTAAAAGCGATGCAACCTAGTAATATCAGAAAAATATCGCTAAATACATGTTGGTACGAATATGTGACGCAACCGTTGTAACTCAAACGGACTGATACCGTTAGAAAGTCAATGAAATGTAGTTTTTGAAACTGTCTCTATTTCTTCAGCGCGCGCTAACGGCTAGGATTGGTCCCACAGTGAAAAATGACTTATTTATCTAAATTTTTAAATAAAGCGCTACCACAGCGCCCAGTGTAATTGCTGAGTTCCAGCAATCATGTCAAATTAAGAAGAATGTTATTTCTTGGAGTCCAATTGTCTCATTTATCACATTTATAAGGTCAAAGTCCAAAATCAGTTCAATTAAGTCCCACAGTCAATCGTTTCACTGTTAAAAGCGATGCAACCTAGTAATATCAGAAAAATATCGCTAAATACATGTTGGTACGAATATGTGACGCAACCGTTGTAACTCAAACGGACTGATACCGTTAGAAAGTCAATGAAATGTAGTTTTTGAAACTGTCTCTATTTCTTCAGCGCGCGCTAACGGCTAGGATTGGTCCCACAGTAAAAAATGACTTATTTATCTAAATTTTTAAATAAAGCGCTACCACAGCGCCCAGTGTAATTGCTGAGTTCCAGCAATCATGTCAAATTAAGAAGAATGTTATTTCTTGGAGTCCAATTGTCTCATTTATCACATTTATAAGGTCAAAGTCCAAAATCAGTTCAATTAAGTCCCACAGTCAATCGTTTCACTGTTAAAAGCGATGCAACCTAGTAATATCAGAAAAATATCGCTAAATACATGTTGGTACGAATATGTGACGCAACCGTTGTAACTCAAACGGACTGATACCGTTAGAAAGTCAATGAAATGTAGTTTTTGAAACTGTCTCTATTTCTTCAGCGCGCGCTAACGGCTAGGATTGGTCCCACAGTAAAAAATGACTTATTTATCTAAATTTTTAAATAAAGCGCTACCACAGCGCCCAGTGTAATTGCTGAGTTCCAGCAATCATGTCAAATTAAGAAGAATGTTATTTCTTGGAGTCCAATTGTCTCATTTATCACATTTATAAGGTCAAAGTCCAAAATCAGTTCAATTAAGTCCCACAGTCAATCGTTTCACTGTTAAAAGCGATGCAACCTAGTAATATCAGAAAAATATCGCTAAATACATGTTGGTACGAATATGTGACGCAACCGTTGTAACTCAAACGGACTGATACCGTTAGAAAGTCAATGAAATGTAGTTTTTGAAACTGTCTCTATTTCTTCAGCGCGCGCTAACGGCTAGGATTGGTCCCACAGTAAAAATGACTTATTTATCTAAATTTTTAAATAAAGCGCTACCACAGCGCCCAGTGTAATTGCTGAGTTCCAGCAATCATGTCAAATTAAGAAGAATGTTATTTCTTGGAGTCCAATTGTCTCATTTATCACATTTATAAGGTCAAAGTCCAAAATCAGTTCAATTAAGTCCCACAGTCAATCGTTTCACTGTTAAAAGCGATGCAACCTAGTAATATCAGAAAAATATCGCTAAATACATGTTGGTACGAATATGTGACGCAACCGTTGTAACTCAAACGGACTGATACCGTTAGAAAGTCAATGAAATGTAGTTTTTGAAACTGTCTCTATTTCTTCAGCGCGCTAACGGCTAGGATTGGTCCCACAGTAAAAAATGACTTATTTATCTAAATTTTTAAATAAAGCGCTACCACAGCGCCCAGTGTAATTGCTGAGTTCCAGCAATCATGTCAAATTAAGAAGAATGTTATTTCTTGGAGTCCAATTGTCTCATTTATCACATTTATAAGGTCAAAGTCCAAAATCAGTTCAATTAAGTCCCACAGTCAATCGTTTCACTGTTAAAAGCGATGCAACCTAGTAATATCAGAAAAATATCGCTAAATACATGTTGGTACGAATATGTGACGCAACCGTTGTAACTCAAACGGACTGATACCGTTAGAAAGTCAATGAAATGTAGTTTTTGAAACTGTCTCTATTTCTTCAGCGCGCGCTAACGGCTAGGATTGGTCCCACAGTGAAAAATGACTTATTTATCTAAATTTTTAAATAAAGCGCTACCACAGCGCCCAGTGTAATTGCTGAGTTCCAGCAATCATGTCAAATTAAGAAGAATGTTATTTCTTGGAGTCCAATTGTCTCATTTATCACATTTATAAGGTCAAAGTCCAAAATCAGTTCAATTAAGTCCCACAGTCAATCGTTTCACTGTTAAAAGCGATGCAACCTAGTAATATCAGAAAAATATCGCTAAATACATGTTGGTACGAATATGTGACGCAACCGTTGTAACTCAAACGGACTGATACCGTTAGAAAGTCAATGAAATGTAGTTTTTGAAACTGTCTCTATTTCTTCAGCGCGCGCTAACGGCTAGGATTGGTCCCACAGTGAAAAATGACTTATTTATCTAAATTTTTAAATAAAGCGCTACCACAGCGCCCAGTGTAATTGCTGAGTTCCAGCAATCATGTCAAATTAAGAAGAATGTTATTTCTTGGAGTCCAATTGTCTCATTTATCACATTTATAAGGTCAAAGTCCAAAATCAGTTCAATTAAGTCCCACAGTCAATCGTTTCACTGTTAAAAGCGATGCAACCTAGTAATATCAGAAAAATATCGCTAAATACATGTTGGTACGAATATGTGACGCAACCGTTGTAACTCAAACGGACTGATACCGTTAGAAAGTCAATGAAATGTAGTTTTTGAAACTGTCTCTATTTCTTCAGCGCGCGCTAACGGCTAGGATTGGTCCCACAGTGAAAAATGACTTATTTATCTAAATTTTTAAATAAAGCGCTACCCCAGCGCCCAGTGTAATTGCTGAGTTCCAGCAATCATGTCAAATTAAGAAGAATGTTATTTCTTGGAGTCCAATTGTCTCATTTATCACATTATAAGGTCAAAGTCCAAAATCAGTTCAATTAAGTCCCACACATGTCAATCGTTTCACTGTTAAAAGCGATGCAACCTAGTAATATCAGAAAAATATCGCTAAATACATGTTGGTACGAATATGTGACGCAACCGTTGTAACTCAAACGGACTGATACCGTTAGAAAGTCAATGAAATGTAGTTTTTGAAACTGTCTCTATTTCTTCAGCGCGCGCTAACGGCTAGGATTGGTCCCACAGTGAAAAATGACTTATTTATCTAAATTTTTAAATAAAGCGCTACCACAGCGCCCAGTGTAATTGCTGAGTTCCAGCAATCATGTCAAATTAAGAAGAATGTTATTTTT
>JASGCC010002660.1:0-27374 GCA_030067915.1 Hydractinia echinata
GGACGTTAAGCCGAGAATGATGAATGAATGATGATGAAATACGCTAACGGAAAGGGTTATTATTTCTAAAACATGAGAATTAAATGGAAACACAATAAACAAAAAGAAGGAATGATTAATTTTTAATATCGCAAAAAAAGACAACGAAGTGATACAAAAATATTTGATTCGCAATTTTATCATTTTCTTCACAAAGTGATTCGCAAAAATGGCATTTCGATTCGCAAATTGCGAATTGCGAACTGCTAATTCGAACCCTGTCATAATTTTATGAAAAAAGGATGATTGATCTGTTAATTATTTGTTTCTTCCTTGTATGCAATAAACCACTTATACACAACACCATTACATGAGGAAATGACAGAAAAATGCAGTAAGAAAAATAGTGATCATAAAATTTGTCTTTAGAAACGTAGATTTGTTTTTCTTAATTGAAAAGCTGTGTTATATCTTTTAAGATGTTTTTGTGTCCAGTAGGTTCTTGATCAGGTAGAAGCCCACAAATTCTAATGCCATATACATTTGAAAACATGTGTTCTTGTTTTGAATCTAAAGTAACCTTTGGTTTTCAATCCCCACCTCAGCTTGTTGCTTTTTGTTAATTTATACATAGATAAACTATTTTAAACTAGTTATTATGCATAAAGCATGTTTTTCTTCTGGATTAATGTGACATTTTGAATTGCCATTGTAAATCATATGGCACCATTTTTTGCAGATTATATTGTATTTTTGCTGCCATGCTTTTTTCCTAATTCGAAGGGCTGTATCATGGTTGTGTTTGGCTGCCATTGAACATCGTTCTTCACAGACCTGTATGGATAGGCCAACTATCTTTATAATAACTTTTCATATTTGTATATAAGTTTTTCTTGTATTGTTTCTTTTCTGCAATTCTACAACTTCTTAAATTTTTCAATTTTAGTTTACCATGTTGAAAAATAAAACTGCACCAGTTAATATTTATTGGGAGAATGCTCCACTGGAGGATCAACAGATAAAAGATGTTTTAAGACCTGACGTGTATAATGAACCTGGTAAAATTATCAATGCTTCTTCTGTCAAAGCTGTAGCTAAACCTTGGTTACAAAATAAAAAGACAACAGATAGCCATAAATTTAGAAAAAATGAACGAGAAAAAAAGATTGTGCCAAAGCAACAAACTGAGCAAATCTGTTGTGCTACTCTGCGTGATCTTAGAAAGGAAGATAAACAAAAAGTTGCCAATCTGATCAAAGAGCTTGCAAGATATGGTGAAGAAAAAGAAAATGCTATTAAGCAACTAAATTTTATATCATCTGACTTTGGGGCAAAATTAAGTCACTTGGAAGAAGAAAAACAATGTATCATCAGAGAAAAAGATATGCTAAGAGAAAAACTTTTGAAAACTGAAATTGAATTTCAAGAACGTAAAAAACAAAGTGAAGTAGCTTCCCCAGACTCAAAACATTTGAAAAATTCACCTGGAAATTTAAGAACATTGCATCAGCGTACTGTTCAAAAATTTGATTCCCAAGGAATTAGCGACAAGTTTCCTGACGTGTTTTATGAGCAACAGCTGAAGTTTGAGCACCAACAAGAGATTTTGCAGCATCAAATTGAGCAATTGCAAAAACTGCAGGAGTCTTTAATGTTGCAACAAGCTAATAAGAAACCTGTTAAAAAGTCATCAAGTAGCCAAGAGTCTTTTCTTGAAGAGAGTAGCATACATGTGTCAAATGAACAAAGAAGAGAGAATTCACTTCGTTTAGAAAAATATATTCTACAAGATAAAAGTCAGGACTGCTTACTCAGTTTGAAGAAAGAGAAATCAAATATTGTATCACAAGATGCTCCTATTCAGAATACCATCCTAACAGAATTGCCAATATCTACAAGTGAATCTAAAAAGGTTGATATTTGTATCCAGACAGAAAGTTCCCCCAGGAAAAGCCCTGACAACAGATTAGAGCAATGCGAAAAAAGCATCAGCCTTATAGAACAATCTCTACAGTTTTTTACCTCCAAAGATTCTTCACGAAAAGACAGAACTCCTAAAAAATATTTATCACAACCATATCCCAATGCCAAATCTCTACAAAAAACTGATAAAACAAAACACAGTCCAAAGAATCAAGATAAAAGAAAAGCTCAGTATTGTAAACAAAGTAATTCAAAGGACCTTTTAACCTCACTGATACATTTATCATCAGAAAGTGATGAAGGTGATAGTGAGGAATGCTCCACTTTGTTATCTGAACCAAAATATGATCATTTAGATTCAGCTGTCAAACGTAAACATTTTAAACCATCTTCTATGGTGCAACTAGCAGAGGGATTACAACCTCGCTCAACGAGTACATCTATTGATCAACACAGTCTTCAAAATAGCAAGAATGTCAATTTAAGTAAATCGAATATTGATTTTAAAACAATTGAAAGTAAAAAATTGGTAAACACTTATGCGAAACAGACCTTCAGAGGTAGTGAAAGTCATATTGATGATAACTCTGAGGAACAAACAATGCTGGATGATATTTTCTTTAACAATTAGTAAAATTTTCATGCTTGTATATAAATTTTAATTTTGTTGATTATTTTCACCTTTTATTTCACATGTCTACATTTCCTTCTTAACTTGACCTTTATTAAGAAATGCCAGCTAACAGTTTTTGTGATCGCATGTTACATTTCGTATTGTTGCACATTGCAATATCAACATTAAGTTTTTGCTTTTTAAAGTAAAAAATACAATTGCTAAAATATTTATATTTTTAGCAATCATAACCAATCTGAAAATGTTTGTAGTTTTTTGTTTTAAAATAATTCTTTATTAGAAGTTCATTTCCTTCATTTATTTACACAATGATCTATATCTTAATATAATTGTGGAATATTTTGTTGATAAGGTGGAGCTATATATATATATAAATATAACATTCATACAATTTTTTCATGAAAGTTTTCAGCATGTGTAGACTGTTTTGAGGCTGGATGAAAGTTTTCACAGTACATGAGATTTTGCCAATCCGAAACACTATACAGAACATTAATAAAACGAGATAAAGAAGAACGAAATACCAAAGAACATCAATGTCTCTTTCTATAAGAAAATTGATGTGGCATGACAGATATGTGTCCATTTTCTACATGTAAATTAAATATGTAAAAACCAAAAAAAGATTCTGTGGTTGAAAAGATTTGAAATTAGTGCTAAGCATTTAAGCATAAACGAGGGTCAAATGAGAAAAAATAAGGATATATAAAGGCTGGGCTTGAAATACACTATATGGTTATAAAGTGTTTATTTTGTCAAGTGTTCAATCAAGTGTAGTAGCCCGAAAAAACTTTGTTGATTAATCTAGAAATCTTTTAAAAATAAAGTTTTGTTTAGTCTTTTTTTTGTGTGTGCAAGATTGTATAAATTTTCAAAAATGCTTTATTTCTTGTGTTTTATTCTAATATTCTAATAATGATTGTTTGTCAGAGAAAAAAACTGCAAGTTAACTAAAAACAAAGTTATTAAAATTATGACCATTGTATAGAAATGTTTTTAAATAAAAAAGAAGCAGTAAACAAATTATCCAAAAGACTAAAGGTGCAAAATATATAGTTGTGATGTATTATATTAAATAACCTATCAAGTTGTGCGAATTGAACCATGCTGTCCATTTTTTTAAGGAATGTTAATGTACCCAAAATAATTTTTTTGTGTAGAGGGTATGTACACATGTACAGTGATTTGTCAACCCCAATGTAATGGTAAAATAATGGTTTCTATTGCGTTTGGTCATAATATTTTCGCACTATTTTTTTTTAAAAAAGCAGTTGTTATTAACCATGTTTTCATGATATATACCTTACAGCTTGAAACTACTTGAACTTCTCAAGATGAACAAACTGACATTGATTGTTTGTTTTACTTTTCTGTTAATCATGCTTTGCACTTCTCGGAACCATTCTTCAGAATCAACACTGTAAGTGCTGTTCCTTCTAATTGTATTTCCTTAGAGTAAAACCATAAAGCCTTTTTTTTTCATCTTCTTTATTTTTCTGTTTGTGAAGTATTTTATAAACACTGGTCGTTAGCCCGTGGACAAATTCACTAAAATTCCTGTCTGACAGGCAAACAGACAGACAGACGTATGGCAAGTATTATAGATTTTTAATAAACTGGTAGGAGCTTGTTAACTATACTTTATTATGTTTCTAGACTCATCGTTGATGTAACATTATATAACCAAGTAAGACATTTTGTTAAAAATGATTAACCCTTTGACTGGTGTCACAGAAAGGCTGCAACACTGACATACCACCTAGTGACTACAACCTTGTTTCCACTAAACTATAACATTAAAAGATTGTAGCCCATATGAAAGAGAATTAAATTTCCTTTCCGGCGGTACCCCCAATTCTGTCATGATTTAGACACCTTGTGAACAGAAATCTGCTTCAACAATGAATTATTGTTGACAAGTAGCATGTATATTTTAAGGTTTTTTAAAAAAAATTCAGTGTCTGAGGGTTAACTATTTTTTTTCTTTAATTACTGTAAATGTTTGATTCACCCATCACCTCAAGGGAATGCTTTTTCCTCAATATACCTTTTAAGATTTTCAAAGATCATTTTGAGCACACTGCAAACTGCACAAAACTTAACATTTTGGTTATATTTTTATAGATCCTACAACACAACAGATCATTAACATATAAAATTGAAAATGTTCTTACTAATATAAAATACGAAGTTCGAGTGTCCTACCCGGCTGTGGTAAGTCTGTTGCTGCTGTGGGCATCCTCTTCATTTACTAAAATTATCTAAAATTATACTTGTCTGTTGCTTGTAACATTATTGGAAAAAGAAAATGCAATATATGTATTTTAGGATAATTTTTGTGTCTGTCCAGGAAATTAGTTATAAAATTGTAGGTTGCATTTAAAGGTAGCAAAAAGGTTACTACAGTTACCACAATTAACACGCGCTAGATGCTCATTTAGCCGCATTATTATTAAAGACTAGTCGGTGGCCCACAGATAAATGCACAGGTCCTTTATATACAGCACTGCGTGCATCTCGCTACTTGCAGTACCATTTTGCGTGACAGACAGAGGTATTATAATATAGACTAGTAGTTAACCTGTGGAAATATCCAAGGGGTGTCCGTTTTTAAATTACACACTCTTTACACGAATTGTTACTCGCGCACAAACAGACAGACGGAATACGGCTATTATTGAAGAGACTAGTCTTATATATCGCATTTCGTGTTTCTGTAACACAACTTTTTTCTTGCGCGCACAAACAAACAGACAGAAAACAGCTATTATAACATAGATTTTTTCTTCAGAATAAACTACCGTCTTTCTGCGTCTGCCTATAAATTAAAGATGTGATGGTGATTGGGTGATTCTTATTTTAGATTCCAACAGATTTTGTGATTGAAGTCTTCCCCTTTGGTGATTATGTGTCTAGAAAGTTACTAAATGTTGAGCAATTGCAATTCGTAGCAGTGTCACGGGTAAGTTTGTTATAAATGTCTTTGTAGGAAGGCTCATGTGATAAAATTAAAACAATAACATACTACCATTATTTCTTTTTTAAAACCTTCGACATTTAAAAACAATTTTAAACCTCTGAAAAATGTTTTGTTGATGACAAAGATTTTTTATGTCAAAAGTGATACACTATTTCCATTGAAGAGTTTTTCACCATGTCAGTTCATGCTTAAATTGAGAGGAGAATGTTTTGGCTTTAAACCTACCCATACTAGCACTTGCAAATATGTCAATTATTGAATTGTAATGCAAAACAAAAAAAGAAAAATCAGTACCCTATGTGATTTGATTAAAACACAGCATTAGGTTTTCGTACAAGCGTTTTGAAAGTTGCAGCAGTTATGACGATACGTGTCATAAGAAGAGGCTCAATGTTTTTAGTGTTTCTAAATGGTTTTACACATTAAATTAAAGTTCTATTAACATCATTGAACAAGGTTAGTTATTTTGCAGCACAAAAGATTTCACTCTCTTGCAAAATGCGTAGGCAATTATTACGAAATCAGCTTGCTGCCAAAATAACAATTTAATTGTAGAATTTAGTAACAGTAACAGGGGCATTTCTGGAGGTAAATAATGAGCTACCTTGCTTTTGTAAGCCAGGTTATTACAATTGTGCTTGTTACTTTCAAAGTTACTTTTTAAGTCCCTTTCAAACGTTTCAAAAAGATATTATTCTGTAAGTCATAACTAACTTTAATATAGTCTTGATGGGCATCAATGTCACAAAATTCACAAATTAAATTGTAACTTTTTTATTATCAGAGGACCATACAACTATGAATTCAGTATTTAGGTTCCCTAAGATGCTCTTTTCCCCAATAGGCTTCCCAAACTGGTAGATGGGCTTATAATAGCATTTGTACCTTTCTGATTTTTTTGTCTTGTTACTTTTTTCTCATTTTTAAGCCCTCAAAATAAAGGTTACATCTACAGACTTTCCTTATGTTACATATTTACATGACATGTAAGCATTATCTATGCAAAGGAAAAAGACTTGAAAAAAATTGCAGGTTTAAACTAAACCTAGTTAAGTAACACATGGTTGCAATGTCCAAAGATAAAAAAAAATGGCCTCTTATGTATAAAAATAATAAAATCAGACATCTTGGTGTCGTGTGATCAATAATTCAAAGATTTTCTCCCTGATTCTTTTACACAAAAATATTTTATGGTATCACTTGCTTTTGTTTGAAAATTTTGACATGATTTTTTATTATCTCTGAATTTAGCAAGCGTGTAAACTTTCAACTTTTCAACTTCAGCAAGTCCAGTTTCTGTGGCACTATTGACACTTTTTAATTTTTGACTTCTCTTAAGCCTTGATTATTCATGCATTTATTTTATAGAACTACCTGATAAAAGTAACAGCATACAGAACTGGTTTCCCTCAAAATTTAAAAAGATTGGACGATCCTGTTCTATTTAATATTAGTATGTATTAGTATACATTATATTCTAACTGCTTGAGTTGATTCCACTCTATTAATGTCGTTCTTACATGTCAAAATGTCTGACAACTGTTTGTGTACGAACTCTGTGTAAATATACACATTGTGCGTGCAAGAGAAAACTGTCAAGTAATCGAAACTTGAATGAGAAGTGTCATCTAAAATGATATTTAAACGTGGACACACTGAAAAAGACAAATATTAAAATTAAATACAGTATATAAATGATTTCAGTGTGTCTCACTTCTCTGCAGTAATTGGTGTTCCAGTTTGATCCTTTACTTCGTAATCAATCTGCCATCTTTACTACACCCTGTAGCCTTTACCTCTTCATAGTAACCTAAATTTTCTTTTAATAATTCTGTACGTGTTAGCGAAGCTAAATTCAATATGAATTGTATACGAAATTTTGTTTTTTATTTGAGGGTGAGATAAGGAAAATATCGGTAGTTTAGGGTTAACAGGTTTAAAAAGGAGGGGCGATCTGGGTCAACTTTTATCTATTTTAACTTAACGCCAGGTCTATTTTAACTTAACGGCAGACTAAATATTGACTAAATTAAACATATGACTTTCTTTTAAAAAGGCCTGTTTGTGAGAGGGCAGACTGGGAAAACATTGTCTTTTTTGAAGGCAGAAACTTTGCTAAGGAACGCTTAAAAGGTCTACTTTTCTATGTTCTCAAAAAATGTTGAGCAGAAAATAATATGAAAAACAAGGTCTGTGCGTCTGATGAAGCCCTGTGTTTTTTTCCCCACAAACAAATTGCAGAAGTTAAAAAATCCTCCCAATCCGCCTGATTAAATTCCCTCTAAAATTAATCAAATGATTAAGTGTCAGAGTAAAATCCTGCTGAATTAAAATTTCCATTAAAATTAAATCAATTCATCGTCCACCAAATTAGATTCACGCTAAAAATACGAGTGTTTTTTAACCTCTTGATTTACTGTAATATTCTTCTCAGCTCTGTTCTTGGTTATTCAAAACACCAACCGTCAATACGTACTAACTGCTCATTATCATTTTTAGTCGTCAACAGACTCTACCTTGGCTGTTCACTCGAAACATGGAAATTATTAATTTCTTCGATGGTTTTGGTTATACTGATTTTAAGATATGGCGTACCTATAGCGATTCGAATAATTGAAGAGACAAGCGACAAACGGAATCAATAGCGGTAAGTTTTTACTTAATTATAAGAGAAAGGAGACATTAGATACTGTTTACTTTCTAAATATTGAGAAAATTGAAAAAGTAAATTAATTAATTATTTGACAGTTTGTTGCTAAAAAGCATATTGAAAAATATAAAACAAAACGATATATCATTTTTATAACGTCTTCTTTCAAATGAGGAAATATCTAGGCCGATCATTTAAAAAAATGTTTCTTGAAAAAACGTGTTGTGTCGCGTTTTAAAAAACGGTTTTAACATTATCAGTCTATCCAAACATCTTTTTCAAATCGAAAGTACGTCAAAAATATTAAGTTATGTACAGACATGGTAAATAACTGTCAAAATAACAGTGCCAGTGTAAACAAAGCTTAATATTTAGTTTTGCATATAAGAAATACTTCAATGTACTTGAAGCTTTGGGATGATATTATCTGTTCTTGTTATGGTATGTTTGGCTTTTCAAACGGTATTGAGTGTTGTTTGTACGCAAAGTTCAACTAATCAATCAAATATAAGCTCGACTATTTATGAGTTTGTTCTCACATTTTTTCATTGTAAATTGTGTTGAAACTTGAAACTCTTAGCCGTACATTTTTCTTGGGTTGTGAGCAAACGAAAAGAATCTCATTTACACTGAGAAAATGAAAGGAATCTTGTACCTGTAGGTATCTGTATGTATGTTGTACAAGTTTACAGTGTTTATTTTAGGGTTGTTGCATGTCTTTACGTGAAGAGATAGACACAAACAAACAACAGCAAATTGCAGAGGATAAATTGATTGGTAGGTCCGAACGAGACAACAAAGAAGGCAATCATCCGCAAGACAGGGTTATGTGTAGTAATATAGAACATGTCAACAGAGGGAGTGGTAGAAACGCGTTTGATTGTAAGCCGAATTTGATTGCTGCGGATGGAAATTGTGCAAATGAATACGAGAATTTTGCTGGTGGATTAACTAAAAACACCCTTGCAGTGTCAAGTAATTATTTTTATCGCTCTAAAGTTAACTTTCTGTGTCTGAATGAAACCGAATATCCAATTACATTTTGTGTTCCACAGTAAAGTGTCCTTCAGAAACCTTTATAATTTTTTCTTATTTTTTAGATACAGTGTCATGTTACCATGGTGATAACCACAGTAAGGAAAACAATGTTTCCGGTGGTTTAGTAAGCTTGGAAGAACTGCCACCCGTGCATAACTTACCACTCATGTTACAACCTGTTACAGACACAGAAGTGACTCGCTTGAATGCTTGCAGGTACAAACTATGCCACCACGGTCGCGTCAGAAGAACGTGCAAGTCGTGTATTAGACCTCCATCAAGAGGTGGTAGGGAGTTTTTACATATACGATGGACGAAACATCGACGAACTGCTCCTATCCAAAACCCTGTCTGTTGATCAGAGAGGATATGTTTTGAGTGAGATACCAAACCGAGGGAATCTCCCGGTCTGTGTTTTACACAAAAATGGATTTTTTATGTAAATTTTGTACAGTTTCATTGTCGGTTATAGATTTTTTTTAAGTAGATATTTATTATAATAACGAAATTTTAAACAAAGTAATTTGTAAAGTATAGTTATTATTTTTTTGGTATTTATTCCTTGTATTTGTTTCGTGTTGTTGTTTCTTTGTTTGTTTTTGTTTTTGCCAGTTGCTTGCCACATGTCACATAAATAAAATTTGTATTGCATTGTTTCATTCTCTCAAAACACAAATTACTAAAAATAAATTTATCGTATAATTTGTAAGGTTAAAATTTTTCACCAGAAAGTAATTCTACGTTCATCGGCACGTTTAAAATTTTAAAGGGCATGTAGTAAGGAAAAATAGCTGGAATTTTTAAACCTTGTGCTATATGGAAACTCCCTGGTTAAAATTTATAAAACAATTGTTGATATAGTTAGATATGTCTAAATTTTAGTTGCTAAAATGTAGTAAGGGTAGGAAAGCGTAATAATTATTTGAAAAACTCCAAAGTATTTTTTATTCACCACGGGAGAAGAAAGGAATTCAAGTTCCCCACCTACATTTTTTTAACTTAAAATCGTTGTTCCTTTCAGAGGTACTATAATGCATTGCCGATGGAATATTCTTGATCTGAATCTAGTAATTCTGCAACATCAGCTGTTTACTATGTGGAACTATGATTAATAGAGTACTGTTAGTAACCTAATTGTAGTGTGGTGGGGTTGGTGATTTTCTTCAAATCGACAGGTGGGGAAGGGTGTTAATAAATTGAAGTGGGTAAATTTTATTCTGAGGTCTGAATTAAAATAGTTTCAACTCAATATTTCACAGAACAGATTGGAAGATGGCCAAAAGGTCCCCTACCTTTTGGCCAGAGAGAGAGATGACTCAGCCTACGTCATTCGGGGTTTTGAGACAAGTCGCAAAACGAAAACTCCTGACGTTATTGCAGCGTCGTTATTACCAAGCCATCATAATCATAACATTTTTTATTTTCATAGTAATTCCAGACCTCGTGTATTTTCTTATTTATACAGGCCGTATCAATACCAGCGAAAGTTTGAATGCGATAATTAAGATAACGAAGATAATGATTCATTGGCAAAAGAGTTACAATAGCTTGGTAGCTGGGGGTAAGTATGTTAATTTGTCTATTTAAAATGTGTCATCGGACATTTAAACTCTGCTTTCAATTAATTCTGAATTCTTTATCGGAAAAATTAAATTATTTCTTGTAGAACGTGTACTTTTTCTGATGATGTTTTTTTAAGACTTTTTTCATTTTCCAGTTCTACTAAAAATTATTTTTGAACTGGATAATTAGGTTAGAGATTCCAATAAAAATGGGTGACGTGGATTTTGAGAATTTGTCTTAATGTAGGGAGGGTCTCCTAATAAATTGAAATAGTAGTAAAACATTTGTGATATTTGTGTCTATGTTTTCAACAACTTCCCGTTGTTACCTTCTCGCAATTTTTTTACAACTGTTCATTCGTTGTAAAGAAGAGAGAGAAAGGAAAAAACAAAGTTGTAAAGAAGAGAGATAAAGGAAACAACGAAAAGTTATAAAAAAGAGAGGGAAAGAAAACAACGAACAGTTGTAAAAAAGAGAGAAAGTGCACTGTGCTAGAGTATCGTAAAGAGAATTTTGTCATTGGATGCATAACAAGGACTTAATGTCACTTTTCCAGTTTTCATAAATATTCTTATTATTTATTACTATTTCATTTTTTAGAATACACCTTTTCCGAATTTCATAATTTATAATAATTATGACGTCATCCAAAATTTTATAATAGTTCTGTGCTCTTCAAATAAGGATATTCAGATAGAATATTAAATTATCATGACAAAAATGAAGTTTTTGGAGCAATATAATATTCTGGTTGGATTTTATTTAGATTTAAATAAAATAATTATTTTGAAAACGAGGCTATTCTTAGGAATCTCGGCTATATGAAGGGTTTGACCGTAACTTTCAGCTCGGAATTGAGGCACTTAACGAACAGAAATATTTACGAAATTAGGTAATTTGTTCTACCATTTGCTAAGGAACTTAGGGATAAGAATCATTTTTAGTATCGACCTCTTTAATTGAGTTTGGCATTAGGAAATTCGGGTAAGGTCTATTGATTGTGAATAATAGTTGTTCCTAATGGAACAGCTTGGTTCTCGATACACGCAACTCGTGGATATTTGGAAAATCTAGCAGCAGTTAACTTGAAGCCAACTTTAGATGATATTTCGGAGATTGTTGGAATCACATGTGGGTATTCTTGTATATCTGAAAGTTTTAACGTTGAATCAACAGGAGGAGACAAACATCAATCATGAATATGCACTTTAAAGGAAGAAAGTGTTCGCGGAAGAAAGTTTTGCGGTTCGGTCGAACCGCAAAATTTTTGCATTTTGCGGAATTAATCTTTGCGGTTCGTGAAAATTAATCCTTTTTGCGGGAAAAAACTTTTGCGCTTGCCAAATGTGAGTAATATTTTTCGGAGTACCTTAACAGACCAGATTATGATTCAAACAAATGCTGTATCGAAAAGACTGAAATAAAAATGAATCGTTAAAGCTGTTAATGTAGGAATGTCCCATCACATAGCTTGTTCCAGCTACAATTGTGCACAAAATTTGTGGGGTCAGTTCGGCAAAGTAAATCCTCTCTGAAATATTTCTTTGTACCAAAATTTCTTCCCTTTCACTGTATTTGTGTTAAAGGAATGGTTCACTTTAAAAAAAAAAATTTTTCTTTCTTTCTGAATTAGATCACAAAAAGTCTATTAATATATATAAAGTAATTTGGTTATTCAAAGGAATTCGGAGGAATTTCTCTTCTAATAATTAAGGAAAATGTTTTGGAAAAAACTTTTGCGGTTGGGATAATTATGAACATTTTGCGGGAAAAAACTTTTGCGGTTCACTAATATCACAACATTTTGCGGGAATAAACTTTTGCGATTCGAGCCAAAACCGCAAAAACCGCAAAACTTTCTTCCGCAAACACTTTCTTCCTTTAAAGTAAATAACAGATGTGCAACATTTATTCCGTATGAAAGGTGAACTTCTTATGCATATTAAAATTATATATAATACTTGCTTGTTTTAATCAACAGGAATCGTGTAGATGTAAACAAATGATCCACGGTATTTATGCTGCATTGGAAAATGGCATTACTTGTTTTGATGTGAATTTATGAGTTGTTACAATGGTTTGTGTGTTCCATGTCGCATTGAGACACCTCATACCCATATGTTCCCATCTTCTACAACCACATAACGAGACCCCGAAGTGTCGTAATAACGACCCTGTACCCTCCTCATACGAACCCGCTCAAAGACTATACCACAACAGCTTTATTATTCAAAGAAATGGCGTGCACTATAAACAATTTTGTTACAAATATCGCTATGAACAAACATACAGGAGACACATCGTGATAATTTTAGAGGTGGGATGTGTATACGACAAGGTCCTCTCGTTTGGTAGCGTCGGTATTTTGGTTGTATTTTTGTTATAATTAGGACCTTATTGTATTTTAAGCTATACTGTATTAAAGAAATTACATTATTTAGAGAATTTATGTGTTAGTTAATGCTTCTATGCCCACACTTTAAGTCAACTTAGTGTATTAGGGACAGGGATATTTTTAACCGTCACTTCGTTTTTAATAGCATAATGATAAATCTTTTCACAAGTGCTACTAATAAATAAATTTAGTTAAAGATTACCTAATTGACAAAACAAATAAAAGTTTATTCTAAGCGTCAAACATTTTTTGCGAGCATTTCCGACAGTGACATTTTGTCGCAACTCGATACTCGATTGTTTTTGTCTTGACTTCGTGTAGAGGACACGAAAGCTGCACAGATAGTATGTCGTAACGAATCACCTCGCAGTAGCGACATTTAACTCGTAATTCTTCAGTGTTGTTTACTTTCGCAAACGCTGACGATGACTTGCAATAACCACGGCAGCCGAAGCTTTCTACTGTCACTATATCGCAACCAGGTTCATATATCCTCATCACGGCTTTCTTTGGATTGCATTTACTTACTTCTTTGGTGTCTGAAAGTGAAGCATGCGAATAGTATGTGAAGAGAAATACGCAGATGTTCAAGAGATGCTTCATCTTGGATAATAGAATCTTCCAAAGTGGATCTGTCACGTTCGTGATATGGTTTCCTGTTTTAATTGTATCTAAAACAAACAAAGAATACATGTCATATAAATAATAAATAAAATAAATACTAAGAACTTCTTCCCTTCAATTAATAAAACAGTTTCCTTAATTATTTATATTTTCTAAATTTGATTTCCTATAACTACAGAGACATCACGATGTACATTTCTTTAAATTTTGGATACCGATGTTTCCCACAACAAGTTATCTTCCAGTATATACTTCATTTAACTAAAAGAGTATACGGGAAACTCTTTTTATACTGCAATCTGAGCTCGTGTTAACATAGCAACGAATTCATTGCATCTAAATTTAGCGTTAGAAAATTATTTTGTGTTCTTGTTGCCAAACAAATTGACACACACGCCTCAAACCGCATGAGACTTTGACAGTTTATAATGCTTGTTTATCTTGTCCAAGCGTTTTGTAGGTCATCCTATCTATACCACAAAACATGGTCTTCGTTATTCCACGTTGGACAGCTTAATACGATATCGGGCAGAAATTAACAGATCACTGGCGCGAAATTTTTCTGTCGCCAGAAGTTTATGCTTGCAAAAGACGTTAACTATTATTTTCCGAGAAATAATTTAATATACTTAAAATGAATTCTTTGGTTTAAACAATTTTTAAAAAAGTTAATCTTTAATTTTTTATTATCAGTAGTAGAAGCCTTCGCCATTTATTGATTCGCTAGTCTCTTTTTTAAGACGAGGTTGTTTGAAGGAATTCATTTATCAGTAGCTGGTTGTCCACTTTGTGTTTTCTCATCATATATTACGAAACCTTAAAATATCTAGACGTCACAAAAATCCTGCAAATGACATTCCACAAGTTGTCGCCATGTGATTCATCCGGAGTGGTTTTTTGATGCCCTAATTAATATAAATTTTTAATATTAAAGTTTTATTTTAGTTACTTCAAATAACTAGAAACTAAAAGTTGCCAAATCTTAAGTAGTTGTGGTTATTTTTTCAAAGGTGGGTGATTTTTTTGTTTTCTACTTAACATTTTATTTTGAGCAAATGTCTAACCGCGACGTCGTCTTTATATGCTAGTCATTAAGCATTTCCGTCATCCCACTACCAAACTGCCACAATTTCTACTTTATGTAACTAAATCCTAAACACAGACTGGAAAAGAACACACAGACATTTCTTTTGCTTCATCAACTTAACAATATTCTGTCTGGACAAAAAACTTGCCTGTTGAAAAGATAAATATACCTTAGGAAATTTTTTTACGGAACGTATTTTTCCTAATAAATTTCGCAAACATCGACCCGGCGAGATGTACTTAGACTAATTTTCAATACACTTGTACTCACCAAGTCTATGTTGTTCTTTATTTCATTCTATAAATAAATTTGTTTCGAAGTCAACAACTAATTTTAAGAAGCAGTTCACATCATCTGATTTATCCTAACTTGACCTAAGTTTTAAAAAAATACATCTCATCTTTTTACACCGTGATATTGCATTTGAGAGAATAATACGTAACAGTACGCAGTCTTTTGACAAAATATGCTATCTGCTGCGATCTTTACAGATGAAATATTATTGCTGGGAGAATTACTTTCTTAACTTTTGAATCCAGAGAGAATTAGAAACAACTTTTTTAAAAATGACTTGACCTAGCAGCTAAATCAATTTTGGATTTCTCTACATCTTTTGTAGTAAGAAATCTCTTTTATGTGCTCCAACCAAACTGATGCAAGTGGGAAGTGACAAAAATTAAAAAATTTATTAAAAGTTTTAAGGAATTACACAATCGAGCTATTATACCTGTTCTCATCACAGTTGAGAAGGTTATTAGACGACATTCCTTTCCTGTAAATAGAACAGGTGCTGCATCTAATGCTCTATCTGATGATCATGTAACAGCAAGAGAACAAACAATTTATTTAACCAATAAATCAAAGACATCGTAATGTCACTGATTTGTCCACTAATTAATGACTACTTATTCACAGATCTACTACTTATTCACAGATCTACTACTTACTCACATATCTACTACTTACTCACATATCTACTACCTACTCACATATCTACTACCTACTCACATACCTACTCACATATCTACTAATCATTGGGACCGTCATGTTTTTTTGTCGAAACAATATTTTTGTACCATACATATCGACTGTGTCCTTATGAAATAAATTGTATCGCAAACGATTACCACTACAACGTGGCACGAATCAACTAAAATTAATATTATTCTATTTGTAAAAATGTTATACAAAATATATAGTTATTTCTTGTGTTATATTACACGATTATACAACATTTGTTTTTGGTCTTGAATGGCTTCGATATTTTTTGGCGCATAGCCTTTGCCATTTCAATTTCAGTTCGCCCGGCCCTTCGTTTTGGCCCTGCACAAACTCGGCATTTGCGCGCTTGTTCTATTTTTACTCACCGCGTGGGTTCGCGTAACCGTTGTGCGTTTTTGTGTCATTTATTACGTAACAGGCGTTAGACCACTTCAGCAAATACAGCAACCTTGAGCCACAGGCGTGTAAGCTTGCGCACTGTTTTGGCTATATTTTTCACTTCCGCATGGTCGTGTACACAAGAGAACATGGTCCCTGAATACATTTATTTGCCCTTTCACCCTTTGATAGTGTGCCCTTTATCCTTGTGTGCACATTTTAACGACTGTTTTCGCTGTCTATGCACACTAGCTCTGCCGTCAGCCTAGTTTTATATTCATCCAGACTCATCCTAGGGGCGAATTTTCGACGTCTCTAGTATAGCCTATTCACATTACGCTACTTTCCCCAAGGCACAGTACTTCTCTCAACCAATCAATATCTCACCATTGCATTCCATTGCCGCATTGCATCTCACCATTGCATGTGCATGTCACCTATCAATTATAATTACCCATAGAATCACTAGACTTAGTCTCCTTCACCAATGAAACACCCTTTTTTCACTTTTCTGATTAACCTCGTATTTTCTTCCGCTTAATAAATCTGGTAAGCATGGCCACAATAAACAAATCAAGAACGAATTATATAAAGGTAGCCTATTTGTCATAAACGGATCCGTAATATAAACGACCACTAACTCCAAGTTGGATAGCATTTATTCTATCATGGATCATTTTCACTAGAGGTATAAGAAACAAGGTCTGGGCGTCTGATGAAGCCCTATTTCTTAGATCATTCCTTTACACAAACAACATCCTTTCTCTACATACGATACTCCGAATGCTCCACCGGAACACGGTCCGTAATGACCTTAAACTTTTGAAATCATGACACCAAAAATGTAACTAAATAACTTCCGAGTCAACTGTGAATATTGGCAAAGTATTTAGTCGGTTTAAAATGCGCATTGGTTTTATGGAAAGTGCGTTTAAAACCAAAATTGAAGGTCAAATATTGTCCCAAGTCCAGCACGGACGGAGGCAGGGAATATTATTGGGAATATTGACATGGCGTGAGATAAAACTTTTCGTATAACGAGAGAAGATTAGTGTTTGTTTTTGTTAATAAAGCTTTGGATGGTTAGATTATAAAAAATAAATAATACTGCCTCGTATAGGTCAGAGCGAGACAGGATTACCCACATGCAATCTATTGATCGTAACTCGTGATCACTAAATTTTAAGATATTAAAACGCAGGCCTATATGAAAGATTATCTAATTCCAATTCCGCATTGTCAAACTCGGTCAACATGAAAGAGACAGGTTTCCAGAAATCGCGTTCAACGAGAAGAGAATCTCGGCAAAAAATTATAAAGAAAAAGCAGAGAAAACCTTTGGCGTGGAAAGGTTGATGAGAGCGTTTATAATTGTTTTTACTTAGTGACTGGATGCTGGACTGAATCATATATAGAATTACATTTAGGCTAGTATCTAAGTGACACCCACGCTCTGCAACGGCTCACACGCGTAAAAATATCTATATGAAGTTATTAGCGGTAAATGAAATGTAGCAGCCCAAGCACACACACAATTTCTTTTTAACTTTTCAATATAGTTTGAATCTATCCTTTCTGCCTATCGTTCAGTACCAGAATATGATTGATATCGGTTGTCTAGCTGAGCGATTGCTGTGCTTGCACGACTTTTGTAGCTCAAATAAGAGCTTTAAATATACCGTTCGCAGGACCTTCATTGATAGCATTACCAATATGAATTGAAGAGGCTATCCTGCGTAAATAATTTAAAAAATAATAGCAATAATAATTTTTCAACCAAATTCGAAAAACACAGTAGACCGTAACCACCCTGGTAAATTTCTGACCCGGTAGAAAGTACTGATAATATTATTGAATAATATAATAAAATTAAAGATTAAAAAATATCATCCATCGATTAGATTAGGCTATAAAGGAATCGTTTTTGTAAGTTATGGTTAATAAGAAAACAAATCCTGGATTATCTTGTTTATATTGTTTATATTTTTTAAAAACTAATTAAGAGAACAGCAAATTCCTATCTTTAGTATACAAACTAATAATTTTTTGAATAATTCGCATATCATAGTGTGCTTAGTCAAGTTATTATTAAGCACAGATCGAACCTTGAAAAAAACAACCTTCTTGTTGCGGACGTGGTTTTTTCACAAGAGTGGGTTGGTAGTGGTGCAAGACAACTTGAATGGTAGTTGTGCAATGATGTGAAACGGTAAAAGTGCATACGGATTGGTTGGCACTTTTAACAGTGACTGACATGGTAGTTGTGGAAGGAAGTCGGATGGTAATTGTGCAAGGAGGTGGAATAGTAATTGTACAAGAGGGTGGAATGATAATTGTGCAAGAGTTTTGAATAGAAGTTGTGTGCAAGAGGGTTGGATGGCAATTGTGTAAGAGAGTTGAATAGTAGTTGTGCAAGGACTTGAATGATTGTTATGCAAGAGGGTGAGTTGGTAGTTGCTCAATTCGGTTGAATGGAAGTTGTGCAAGAGGGTTGAATGGTTATTGTGTAAGAGAGTTGAATAGTAATTATGCAAGGGGTTGAATGGTTGTTATGCAAGAGGGTAAGTTTGCTAGTTGCTCAATTCGGTTGAATGGAAGTTGTGGAAGAGGGTTGAATGGTTATTGTGTAAGAGAGTTGGATAGTAGTTGTGCAAGGTCTTGAATGGTTGTTATGCAAGAGGGTAAGTTTGCTAGTTGCTCAATTCGGTTGAATGGTAATTGTGCAAGGGGCTGAAAGATAGTTGTGCGAGAGGGTGGAATGGTTATTGTGTAAGAGAGTTGAATAGTAGTTGTGCAAGGACTTGAATGGTTGTTATGCAAGAGGGTGAGTTGGTAGTTGCTCAATTCGGTTGAATGGAAGTTGTGCAAGTGGGTTGAATGGTTATTGTGTAAGAGAGTTGAATAGTAATTATGCAAGGGGTTGGAATGGCAGTTGTGGAAGGAGTTGAAAGATAGTTGTGCGAGAGGGTGGAATGGTAATTGTGCGAGAGGGTTGAAAGATAGTTGTGCGAGGGGGTTGTATATCAATTGTGCAATGGTAGTTACGTAAAGAGGTAGAATGGTAGTTGTGCTAGGGGATGGAATGGTATTTGTGCAAGAAATTGATTGCTAAATGTGCAAGGAAAAAAGTTGGAAACATGCAAGGAGTGGGTGGTAGTTTCGAAATAGTGTGATTGATAGTTGGCCAAGGGGAGAGGGGAGGGGGGATTAGTACCATTGCTAGATATATTAATTGCACAACATGGTGGAATTATAATTGTACAAGGAAGAGGAATGATAGTTGCACAAGGGAGGGGGCAGTGAAATAGTAGTTGCGAAAGGGGAACGGTTGATGATTATACAAGAGAGTAGGTTGTTATTTGGTCTGCAAACCTATTCATAAATTTTGTAAAATGGTAGTTTTTTGGCCCTTTTTCAAAATGGCAAAACAGCATCTCCTGTCGAATGCTCCGCAGTCGAAATGATGAGAAAGTTCTGCTTTGGCATATGTGTAGGACCAGCTAGTTGCTGTTTCCGCGTTCGAAGTTAAATAGCATTTCAAAGGCTTTATATTTGCGTCTTTTGCATAACTTACGATATAATAAATGTCAATTTTTCGTTGTTTTCTCATAAATATGTTTTGTTTCTAAACCATGCTATATTCATCCCCAACACGCCGCCAATTTATATATTGATGCCTTGGTTATCTGTCTCTTCGTGGTCGCATGTGCCTTAATTAAATAACTACAATACCTTTTATTTTCAGTGTCGTACGTAGGGGGTAAAATGGTAATTGTCTATGAGAATGGAATGATAATTGTGAGAAGATGGGTTGGAGACACGCAAGGAGTGGGAAGATAGATGTGCAAGAGTGCCACATTTATTGGACGAAGTATTTTTCTATGGGTATGCAAGAGGATATTACGGTACTTATGAACAGGTTGGAATGGCAGTTTTGCAATAAAAAATGATAGTTCAAAGGGGTGTGTTGAAAGTTTTTCAACAGGGTGGGCGCTTGTACAAGTCTTTGGAATGATAGTTTTGCGGAGTATGGTTCGGTGGTTATTCAATTGATAGGAGGTTAGTTCAGTACTTTTTAAGTAGACGAATATTAGGACGATAAAAAATTAAAACAAAATGGTGTCAAATTGCAATCCATTTCGCGGGAAAAAAAAGTCAGTTGGTGGTTTTTCGAGCACACGACATTATTACGTCAATGCGGTTAAAACTTATTATTCCACTCGAGATGCCTGTGCGTAATCAAAACTAAACAATATCTGTTTCAATTCCAATCCACAAAATTATATGTCTAGGTGTAACAGGAAGTTGTTAAGTATAGTTGAACGATTTACGTCTGGAGAATATTTTTTAGGATCATAATTAAAATAAACAAGAGTTTTTTGATAGAGAATAAAAAGTGATATTTAATTGGCTGACTGGTCAGGCAAAACTTGTCAGGCAAAACGTTTTTAATTGACAAAAAAAAACTGTTTTTCTTCACAAAAGGTTTTACTCTATTAGACCAGTTGTAGTGTTGAGTTTCTATATATATTCTTGTAAATAACAGGATAGCATAAACCATAACGATATATCATGGATGTATAGATATATGAAGCAAAAGTTATCAAACATTGCAAAATGAAAGTAACTTCTTTGTGAAAATTTATGGTCCACTAAAACATCTACACAGCACTTTTACTAAGAAATTCGCTGTATTGATAAATAAAGCTATTTGTGGTGCTCAATTAGTCAGCAGTTAGAACTACAAGCATAGACCACTCAACATTCACACATGGGATACGTTTTACCGTCACTTCGTTTTTACCAGTATAATAATAAACTACTTCACAAGTGCAACTAATAAATAAATATATTTAGTTAAAAAGGTTACCTATTTGACAAAACACTTTTATTCTTATTTATTTTACTTTCTAAAGTTTATTCTAAACATCAAACATTTTTTGCGAGCATTTCCGACAGTGACATTTTGTCGCTACTCGATACTCGACAGTTTTTGTTTTGACTTCGTGCAGCGGACACGAAAGCTGAACAAATCGAATGTCGTAACGAACCACCTCGCAGTAGCGACAAGTAACTCGTAATTCTTCAGTGTTGCTCACTTTAGCAAACGCTGACGATGACATGCAATAACCACGGCAGCCGAAGCTTTCTACTGTCACTATATCGCAACCAGGTTCATATATCTTCACCACGGCTTTCTTTGGATTGCATTTACTTACTTCTTTGGTGTCTGAAAGTGAAACATGCGAAGAGCATGTGAAGAGAAATACGCAGATGTTAAACAGACTCTTCATCCTGCTGTATAACAAAATTTTCCAAAGTGGAGCTGTCACGTTCGTGATATGGTTTCCTGTTTTAATTGTATCTAAAACAAACAAAGAATACATGTCTTATAAATAATGAACAAACTAAACACTAAGAACTTCTTCTGTTCAATTATTAAAACATTTTCTTTAATCATTTATATTTTCTAAATTTGATTTCCTCTAATTACATAAATGTCTTCTTTAGAAGCATTATAATTTAATTTTTGGATACCCATGTTTCCAACTGCGGGTCATCTTCCAGTATCTGCCTCTTTTAACTTATCAAGTGTACAGAAAAACTCTTTTTATACTGCAATCTCTTCCCCCACGCCTGTTGTAAATAATGATCATTTGTGGGGGAGTGTTATGGCGTGAGATCGTGTTAACATAGCAACGAATTAATTGCATCTAAATCTAGCGTTAAAAAATTATTTTGTGTTCTTGTTGCCAAACAAATCGACACATACTAAAAACCGCATGAGACTTTGACACGATTAAAACACATGAAACTTGCCGCAAAAACGCAAAAGTTCAACATTTTTTAAGGTCTTGTTGTTTCATTACCACTAAAGAAAATCTTCATTTTTTAATGCTGGACAACTCAACAGCTAGACGGACAAATAAATGATCGACAACAGAGAAATCTCTTCTGATATTTCCTGGAAAGTTTTTGCGTCATCAGAAGATTATACTAGCAGTAGAAGCTTTCGTAATTTTTTAATTTACTCTTCTTAGACGAGGTTGTTTGAAATCAGTAGCTGGTTTTCCACTTTGTGTTTCCTCGTCATATTTTACAAAACCTTAAAATATCTAGACGTCACAAAAAAATCCTGCAAATGACATTCCACAAGTTGTCGCCATGTGATTCATCCGGAGTGGTTTTTCGATGCAGTAATTAATATAAATTTTTAATTATAAATTTTTATTTTAAAATCAGTAGCCGGTTGTCTACTTTGTGTTTCCTCATCATATTTTACAAAACCTTAAAATACTGATACCACAAGAATTCAGCAAATGTCGAATTCTTTAACATATTTACCATTTTATTTTAAACGAACGTCTGACCACGTCTTCATGCTAGTTATTTCCGTCAGTCAGGTAAAGGTTATAGTCACAATTTCTACTTCCTGTAACTTAATCCTAAACACTGACTGGAAAAGAACACACACGTTTTTGCGTCGTCAACTTAACAATATTCTGCCTGGTCAAACTTGACCTTAGTCTTAAAAAAATATATCTCATTTTTTCCAACAAAAGATTACAGTTGAGAGAATTAATACGTAACAGTACGCAGTCTTTGGACAAAATATGCTATCTGCTGCGATCTTTACAGATGAAGTATTATTGCTGGTAGCTTTACTTTTTTAACTTTTGAATCCAGAGAGAATTAGAAACAACGTTTTCAAAAATGACTTGACCTAGTGCGGCTCAATCAATTTTTGATTTATCTACATTTTTTGTTTGAAAGTAAGAAGTCTCTTTTATGTGCTCCAACCAAACTGATGCAAGTCGGAAGTGACAAAAATTTAAACACACACAATCAAGCTATTATACCTGTTCTCATCACAGTTGAGAAGGATATTAGACGACATTTTTCTTTTGCGAAAGCAGCTCTGATGTCTGGCAACAAATTTTGCGGAGGACAATGTCTATGCTTACTTTTAGGGGTGGTTGGACCTAAAAATGTATGTGTGGTGACGAAGGAGGACTAAATAAAATAACCCGATGTGAATTTTAGAAACAGGTCATATAATGGTAGGTTAAAACGATGACCATCTTGAGTAGGTGTGAATTAGAATAAGCAATTATTAATTAAAATCATGTAAGTGTTCCGACAGTTTTTTGTTTCATCTTTATTATCACTTCTTTATGGTTACCTTACTAATTTCTTCATTCAATGGCTAGGAAAGGGCGTGCGCCCAACGAGATCGGTAGGGCGGAGTTTGAACAGCAGTAAGGGTAGGGCAAGATGGGTAAGGCGGGTTTAAAACTGCAATATAATCTCTTTCCTTACAATGGATTGTGCAGTATTCCGAACAGCTGTGACAAGAATATTTTCTTGTAAATGAAGAAAATTTTAGCTTGAATAATTTTTAGTACTTGGTTGAATGCTTTTAGGCGGCTTTATCTCAGTAGTGAGAATTGTGTAGCTTTTTCTTTAGAAGAGTGGTTGTTAATATCGGAAAGGGACACAAGCTTAATTGGTGTTGCTTCTTTGATAAAACATCGATTAAAAGCTTTTGAGAATTTACCCAACGGTGCTATTATACTTGTCCTTACCACAACTGAGAACGAAAAATATAATAGCTTTTCTTATAAAATCTAGATTATTTGACGACATTTTTTCTGTTGCGCAATGCAAGCCTTAACATTATTCATTCCTGTAAATAGCACAGTGGTCCATCAGATCGACATTGCAATAATATGAGAACAAACAGGTTATTTAAAACCAATGTCCAATAATAAAGCAATAATGAAGCAGAGGCATTTAATTATTAAGTGTTTTTCGACTAATTATCGACTAATACTATTCCCACATACATATGCACCACTGTGCTGAAAATACCACATTTTAGAAATAAAAGAAGAAATTACCATAACATGTTTTCTCTGGAACGTTGTTTATTTATGTTTATAGAGAGAGGTACGTGAAAAACGTCTAAGATAATTTTTGAAATTATATTCGACTGCTACGAACTAAGACGCCATGCAATAAGAACGCTTTGTTAGTTGTGGCGCTGTACGCGTTCAAGAAATCAATACATGGTGAAACAAACAATATTTTGTGACAAACATGAGGATCTATTTCAATTAGCGCACGCCGCATTTCAAGGAACAATTTTATAAAAAGGGCGACACTTACCCAACACATTAAATTTCAGCGTTTATTGGCGTTTGAGAGAATTTCTATCCTCTTTCATGGTCATCCTGACTTCAATTGGATTGCTTTTCAGAACTGAATTGGCTCTTTATCAAAGTAATAAAGAATAAATTAATTCGCGAGATTTTAGTTCAATTTTAATTATTTCAATCATTACTGAGAAATATAAATGACACCAAAGCGTCAATCGCGATACAAACAGGACATTTGTGTCGGATGTTGGATGGTTGCTTCTATAAACAGGATCGGATGTTGTTCCGATTCAACAAAAAATGGTGAGATAAACACAAAAGCATAAATACAAAAAAAATCAAAGTTTTAAATGTTTGTCACTACTAATTTGGCCAAAATTTTAGATATCCGTTTTTAAGAATTATTAGCTACCGCAAATATAATCTGCTCTGTTTTCTACCATTTCATTTTTCTTAACGCAGGTTATGTAGATGGTTTAAATGATTGGACGTAGTTGGGTGCAGGTCTATTTTTTCTCTTGTTGATTTGCAGACATAACACGTAACACCTATATTTTTCAAGATGGATTGGATTTTTGACGTAATAATCTCGTGTGTGCAACAAAGTCTACTATTTATTATTTCTTTTATTTCTGCATGCTACATTATATTTTTTAAACTACACTTCTCACCTTTCACTACTGCTTCTCACTTTGCACATGTTTACCAATCCATTTATTTTGCACAACTACCAACCAACCCGTCGGACAACTTACAACTTACAAATTAAAACTCACCCACTTGAAAACGTCCCACCAACTCAACTACCAACTCACTCTGTTTCACAACAACCAACCATTTCTATGCACAACTTCCAACCCACTCCCTCACAAAACACAAGGCATTCCTTGCACAACTCCCATTCCACTTATTGCGCAACTTCAAACTCGTCATCTCACTGTCCTGAGTCACCAAATATTTATGTCAGCTGGGTAAGTGCAGAGATTTATTATCTTTCTTATTGTAAATAACCAGCTGCAATTTTTCTTTGTTAAGATTTAACCTGCATGAATAATAATAAACATAACTGAGCACACTATGATTGATAAAGCAAATTATTGCAAATTTTTTTAGCTTATTTGCTAAAAATAGGAAAACCCTTGCTATTTATTATTTTAATTAGTTTTTTAAAAATAGTCATACAACGATGACAATATAATCCAGTATTTATACTTTTATTAATTTCGAACAGCTGGTCATCCACGCCCTGGTCGAAAAACATTATTCGTTTGCAGCATTTAATAACCGACAAATAAGATTATATATGTTGGAACGTTTTATTAGCCCAGAAAAATTCAGAAAAAAAAATTACCAAGGATTTTGCAAAAAAGAAAATGTTGTCGTTGTGGTTCTAATTTAAGCGTATGTTTGGGTTGTTTTCAGTTCTTCGTACTAGCCAATTCACATAAACATTTTCAGGGCTGTGGAGTGGCTGCAAACGTTGAATAATGTTGTATTTGTAGGTGTCCCTCAGATAAGCCTGGGTCCACAATAAGAACGTAGCGACCTCACAAATTCTATATATCATCCAGTCTAATGGCCATTAAGTGAAGATATATAAGTTCGCATTAATTAAAATACAAGACAGCTATTATTTATGTCGGTTTTGATATCCCAACAAAAAGCTTTATTAAAAACACAATCACTAATCTTCTCTCGTGATATAAAAGGTTTTATCTCACGCCATGTTAATATTCCCAAGCAAAAACATTAATTAACTGCCTTAGGCCTGTTTCATAAGTTGCGTTTGTCCTAGCTGAACCTGAAAATATACTTACCACTGTTCATACCGGACTCAAGGGTTTCAGGCTATTTTGTTAGATTCGAGGATTTATATGACCGAGCATGAATTATAATTCGTCACTATATGTTTAATACTAACAGAAAGCAAAAAGAGCTCTGGGGATGAAGATGTTTCCGCTCGGCTCAGTGCAGAAGAAAAAGCATAGATCGAACTTGCTGAATTTTTCAATAAGCTCAGCTCGAAAATACTAAACAGTGTGATTTTAGTCTGGTAACAGCGCAATATTTTTTACACAATTAATTCCCGCTGCTTATACAAAATTTTCTTTTGTAAATAAAGTTATTTATATCCCATTCTATTCTATCTTACAAACGTTCAAAATAAATTATACTAACTCAAGAAAAGTCGAGTCAGGTAAGCTGTAAATTAAAGTATTTAATAAAAAAGTTATGTTTATTTGGTAGAGTAGGGAAATAACCAGTAACAACAAATTAATTCAGCTTTATGGTGCTTTTGTTTCGTCTATACTGGCAATACAAAACAGAGTGCAGTTTGTACACAAGATTTTTAAGTAGCCAAATCAATTGCGTATCACTGAGTGAATGATATGGCATTTCATCTAGTTTTCTCCGTCTACACACTTTCTAATAAATACCTTCACCAGTTAAAAGTCCCCATACTTACTTAATGTCTCTGCATATGAATTTATCATAAATACAACAAAGTTTGAAAAACATAAAGTTAAAAAAATCCATTGTAGATTGCGCGAAATGAATCTTTCGCGAAACTACCAACTTTGCGCATGAGGGTTATTGAAAGCGTTTGTTCGCAATGTGCCTAACATGCACCGTTAATTTCGCTTGACAGTTTGTTGTCATTTTTATTCTTTTCAACGAGTTTTTCTAACAATTTTGTTGAGTGCTTCCCTTGAAGCTTTGAAATTACATCGATAGAGAGTCTGTTCTGTTATGATATCAATCCAATTGAAGTCAGGATGACCATAAAAGAGGATTAAAAACCCTCAAACGCTGAAATTTAATGTGTTGGGTTGGGTAAGTGTCGTCCTCTTTTTAAAACCGTACACTGAAATGCAAAGTATGTGTCAGAACAAAAGAGTTTATAGTTGCCAATTAAAACATTAATTGATTTCGTGAATTATGCAACAACAGAACATTCAAA
>JASGCC010002661.1:0-27365 GCA_030067915.1 Hydractinia echinata
AACTCATTTTCCCGAACGATTTTAAAAATTATTTTTTCACCACTAAAACCCATGAGACTTGATTTTTCAAAAATGTTTGTCATTTTTGATGAGACGCCGAATGAAAGCCAGTTTAATCGCCGGCAAACGAAAACCGCGATTTCCCGTAAATCCCCTGTATTAGTGGAATGTATACAAAGAAAGTACCCAGGAGTAAAACTCATTTCCGAACGATTTTTAAAATTATTTTTTCACCACTAAAATCATGAGACTTGTAGTTTTCAAAATATTTTCATTTTTGATGAGACGCCGAATGAAAGCAGTTTAATCTCCGGCAAGCGAAAACCCGCGATTTCCCGTAAATCCGGAGCTGGTCCGTATAGTCGAAGTATTTTACAAAGAAAGTACCCAGGGAGTAAACTCATTTCCCGAACGATTTTTAAAATTATTTTTCACCACTAAAACCCATGAGACTGTAGTTTACAAAAATGTTTTCATTTTTGATGAGACGCGAATGAAAGCAGTTTAATCGCCGGCACCGAAACCCGCATTTCCCGTAAATCCCGGCTCGGCCCGTGTTTAGTGAAGTATAAAAGAAGTACCACAGGAGTAAACTCATTTCCCGAACGTATTTTTAAAATTATTTTTTCACCACTAAAACCCATGAGACTTGTAGTTTTCAAAAAATTTTCATTTTGATGAGACGCCGAATGAAAGCAGTTTAATCGCCGGCAACGAAAGCCCGCATTTCCCGTAAAACCCGTATAGTGGAATGATACAAAGAAAGAACCCAGGCAGTAAACTCATTTCCCGAACAAGTTTTTAAAATTTTTTTTTCACACTAAAAACTCAGGAGACTTGCAGTTTTAAATATTTTCATTTTTGATGAGGACGTCGAATGAAACAGTTTAATCTCCGGAAACGAAAACCGCATTTCCCGTAAATCCCGGGGCTCGGCCCGTTTAGTGGAATGTATACAAAGAAAGTACCCAGGGAGTAAACTCATTTCCGAACGATTTTTTAAAATTATTTTTTCACACTAAAACCCATGAGACTTGTAGTTTTACAAAAATGTTTCATTTTGATGAGACGCCGAATGAAAGCAGTTTTAATCGCCGGCAACGAAAACCCGCGAATTTCCCGTAAATCCCGGGCTCGGCCGTTTAGTGGAATGTTACTAATAAAGAAAGTACCAGGATAAACTCATTTCCCGAACGATTATTAAAATTATTTTTTTCACCACTTAAACACCCATGAGACTTGTAGTTTTTCAAAAAAATTTCATTTTGATGAACTCCGATATGAACAGCACCGCTCTTAAATCGACCGGAACAACGAATGCTTTGCGATTTCCCGTAAAATCACCGCTCATTAGTCGAATGTTACAAAGAAATGTAAGCGAGTGAGTAACTCATTCTCCGAATCAGATTTTTAAAATTATTAACTATTTCACACCCTAAAACCACTAACAAAGGAGACTTGCAGTTTGTCAAAAATATTTTCATTATTTGGATGGATTACGACCGCAATAGAAACCAGTTTATAGTACATCCGGAAACGAAAAATCCGCGATTTCCCGTAAGATCCCGTTTAGTGGAATGCCTATACAAAGAAAGTACCTCCAAGGGAGTGTGTAAAACTCTATCTTCACCGACTGATTTTTAAAATTATTTTTTCACCACTAAAACTCATGGGACTTGCATGTTTTCATAAAATATTTTCATTTTGAATTGAGACGCGAATATGAAACAGTTCATAACTCGAAACCGAAAACCACGCGAGTTTCCTTAAATCCGGGGCTCGGCCCGTTTAGTGGAATGTATACAACAGGAACCAGTACCAGGGAGTAAAATACATCCCGACACCGATTTTTTTTAAAATTATTTTTTCACCCTAAACCCATGAGGACTATGTAGTCTTTCTAAAAAAATTCTCATTTTGATGAGACGCCGCAATAGAAAGTCGCAGTTTAATGCTGCGGCACCGAAAAACCCGCGACTTTACCGTATAATGCCCGAGGCTCGGCCGTAGTTAGTGGAAATGCCATATAAAAAAAAATGAAGGTAACTAGGAATGTTCATAGACTCAATTCCCGATACAGATTTATTTAAAAAATTATATATTTTTCATCACTAAAACATGGAAGGAGTTGTTAGTTTTCAAAATCAACAGCCATTTTCACTGTTTGATGAGAACCGGCCCGAATCGAAGCAGTACCTATAAATCGCCGGCAACGAAAATGCCGCGATTTCCGTACCCAATCCACCGCCCATTGTCGAACTGCAAATATACAAGAGAATGTACAGCCGTGGAGTAAAACATCATCTCCAACCGAACAATTTTTAAATCTCTATCTTTTCCACTACTCTAAAATCATAGTGAAAATGCCAGATGGTTCATAAATTATTTTCATCCCTTTTGATGAGACGTCGAATGAACACAAAATAGCTTTATATCTCCGCGGAAAACGAAAAATACCCGCGAAATAATTCCGTTAAATCCGGTGTCTACGGCCGTATGGAATGACCACTATTAAAAAAGACCAAGTACCCCAGGAGAAAACTCATTCCCGCAAACGATGTATTTAAAATTAATAATTTTATCACTCACCTAAAACCCATTGAAGACTTTGTAGTTTTCAAAATGTTATTCAATTTTTTGTATAGAGACGCCGTATGGAAAGCAGTTTAAATCCGACGAGCCACCCGAAAACCGCGATTTCCGAATCCGGACTCGGCCCAGTTTCAGATAGGAATCCGTATAAAAAAGAAAAAGATAACTAGCCACGGACGAAATAAATTCCATTCCCGAAATCAACGATTTTTTTAAAAATTTATTTTTTACACCACCTAAAACCCATGAAGAACTGTAGTTAATTCCAAAAATCGTCTTCATAAATTTGATAAGAGACGCCGAATGAAAGCACCGTACTAATCGCAGGCCAACCGAAAAACCGCAGGATTATACTGCATATATCCCGGCTCGGCCACGTATGTGGAAATGTTATACAATAGAAAGATATAACCCAAGAGAAGATCAAACTCATTTCAGTCCTCTCGTATATATGATCGGATTTTTTTTATTAAAACTCTATGTTATATTCTTATCCACCTCACATATAAAATCTCGCGGACTCGATGAACTTTTGTAGTTTTACAAAAAAAATTAATTCTCTCATTTTCTCATTCTGTGGATCACCTCTTCGAATGTGAAGCTCTAGGTATTACAAATTCGATACACGTGCCTAGCGCTCGATAATATCACCGCGAACTTAGCTCCTAGTTAAAATATCCCGACATCTAGGTGACCTCGATATTAGATCTACGAAACTTATGGTCATTATACAATTATTATTATACTAATATATTATCAACACATAGATATATACACTTAAGTTTCTTTATCCCATGTAGTGACAGTTAAACCTCATTTCAACCGAAAACGACGATTTTTTTAAGAATTATTTCTCACGACAGACCTCAACAACTCCAGGGATTTACGAGGAAATCGTCCTCGGCGTGTTTCAGATTGCCCTTGTGTGCGATATTAAGATTTAGCAATTTATCAATTCGGCGTCATCATCAAAAGATTAGATAAGACATTTTATTCAATCTTTTTATCATATTGCTCATAGGGTATTGAAGACGTTCCGAATGTTGGGTGTAAAGATACAGATTTAAAATTCGTACACTTGTTCACCGATAACTCCAGCATAAATTATCCTCCGTTAATTAACTCCCGGCTCGCGCGCCGGGGATAATAGTGAGATGAGTTTTACTCCCTGTGGTACTCTTGTAACATTCACACTAAACGGTCCGAGCCCGGGTATTTACTGGAAATCGCGGCGTTTTCGTTTCCGGAGGACTTAAACTGTTTCATTCGATCGTCTCACAAAAATGAAAATATTTTTGAAAACTGCAATTATCTTCCTGAGTTTATAGTGGTAAAAAAAAAAGTTTAAAAATTGTTCGGGAAATGAGTTTACTCCCTGGTTTCTTTTCTTTGTATACATTCCACTATACGGCCGACCGGGATACGGGAAACGCGGTTGTCTTTCTGGGTTGCCGGCGATAAACTGCTTGCATTTCGGCGTCTCATCAAAAATGAAAATATTTTTTGGGCATTAAATCTACAAGTCTCATGCGGTTTTAGTGATGTGAAAAAAAATAATTTAATAAATCGTTCGGGAAATGAGTTTACTCCCTGATGTAAGTATACAAAGAGAAGCGTTATACCTCAGGGATTCTTTGGTAAATCCTCATTTTTCAATACTCTTCCATCTATACTGGCCCCAGACCCGGAAGTTGATTTTCGTAAAGATTAATTATATATTCGCGGGACTTCACTACGTGATGGTCCGCGATCTCCCAATACTGCTTTCATTCGGCGTCTCGATCCAAAGATGAAAAACATATTTTGAGAACTGGAACAAGTCTTCAGAGAGGTTTTAGTGTGTAAAAATAATTAAAGAAATCGGCTTCGGGAGAATGAGTTTACATCCCTGGGTACTTTCTTTGTATACGAATTCGACTAACGGATCTCAAGGTCCGGCATTTACGGGAAATCGCAAGAAAGTTTTCGCTTGCTGGCGAATAACTGCTTCTATCGGATCGTGCATACATCAAAAATGAATATTTTTTGAAACTCACAAGTCTCATGGGATTATGGTGAAAAATAATTTGAAGATCGTTCAGAGGAAAAAAAAAAAAAGAGTTTACTCCCTGGTGGTTCTTTCTTTGTATACATGAAATAACACATACGGGCCGAGCCGGGATATTACGGGAAAGTCGCGGAGATTATCTCGTAGATAGGTTGCTACGGCGATTAAAGCATTAGGAATCTTTAGTATTAATATATATACAACAAAAGTAAAAAATTACAAATCAAATAATACATCATCATTAAAATTGGAATTTCATAATTTCCATGATTGATTGAACGAAATACAAGTCTCATGGGTTAGTGGTTGCAAAAAATAATTCTGAGAAAATCGTTCAATGCGAGGAAAAGCATGAAGTTTCATTCCCTGGGTACTTTCTTTAGTTTAATGCGCCTTGCTGATACTAACGTCACACACTCAATGACGAGCGAGCCAACGACCCGCCGGATTTATCTCGTGCGCACGAATTCGCACGGTATATTCCTCGGCGGCTCGTTGAGCGCACCGCGGTTAGTGGTCAAGTGATATATCAAAGATTTTTAAAACATGCTATTGATTTGCAAATATTCGGCGTGCTCACAAAACAAAAATTTATCCACAGGCGAGCAATTAAACATTTTTTTGGAATAACTACATAGTCTTACTCGCCGAATGCGTATATTTTTAAAGATATTATTTTTGAAAGAAATAATTTTTAAAAATATTTACCGCTTACTCAGGAGAACACTCTCGTCATTAGAAGACCTTGTAGTTTCTCCTGAAAGAGAACTGTTTTTCTTACTTTCTTTGATTTTATACATTCCACTAACACGGACCTCGAGCCCGTTGGGATTTACGGGGAAATCGCGGGAGTCGTTTCGTTTCCCCTGCAGTGTTAAACTAGGTTATCTATTATACGACGTGCTTCATATTAAAAATAAACTGAAAATATTTGAAAAACTGCAATCTCCTGAGTTTTAGTAGAAAAAAAAAATTTTTAAAAATTTGTTCGGGAAAATGAGTTTACTCACTGCCCTTACTTTCTTGTTATACATCGACTTACGGGTATTTACTTTGAGACATACTCCGCCATTCGGTTGCCAGGCGATTTAATGGGACTGCGTGTATTCATTCGGGGCCGTCTCATCAAAATGATAACTCATTTTTGAAAACTACAAGATACTTTCGTGGGTTGATTAGTGAGTAAATAGACAACCGCGAAATTTTAATTCTCGTGTAAAAATCCCTTGGCTCGTTCGCGGGGAGCAACTGCAGGTTTTTTTAGTGTTCCCGAATGTAAAATTAAAAAAAGAAATAGTGAGTACCACGGCAATAAAACTCAAGTTCCCGAACGATTTTTAAAATTATTTTTCACCACTAAAACCCATTGTTGAGACTCTTGTAGTTTTCAAAACATATACTTTGTCTTTGTTGTTCCATTTATTACTCTCTAGCATGCGATATACGCGAACGGCGCCGACATTGAAAGCCGAGCCAGTTTAATCGCGGCGAACCGAAAAGACACTCGCTCTCGACATTTGTGCCCGGATAAATTAAATGCCCCGCGCGGTTTACGGTGCCGCCGGATTTTATCAAGGCACCTGCGGTTTTTAATCACAGTTGGAATGTGATGGAACTACAAAGAAAGTACAGCCACGGGGGATTAACCTCAAACTCATTTCATCAATGGCACGAACGATTTTTTTATTTATATTAAATATATTTATTGAAAAACTGCAAGTCTCTTGAGTTTTTAGTGGTTGAAAAAAACAAATAAATTATATTATTAAATTCTACCACGTATTCGGGAAAATAGCACCATGGTATACTCGAGATCTGCGTGCTTATCTTTGTAGTTTCTCTCTCTCAAAAAAATATTTTCATTTTAGCTAACTCTTGAATGTATTCACGGACCGACATGAAAGCAGTTTAATTCATGCCGCAGAAGCGAAAAATTTACCCGACGATTCGTCCCGTAAGAGAATTTGTCCCCCACGGGGGGGAATCGCGCTTTGGCCCGTATTAGTCGAATGGATTTTCTAGTACAAGTAGGACCAACTGACCCAGGGCGGATTAAACTCATTTTCCCGAACATTTTTTAAAGAAACTTTATTTTTTCACCATAAAACTCCTGTGACTTCGGTAGTTTACCATCATCATCTCTATTCATTTTATTGAGATGTGACGAGACAAACCCATTGTTAATTAGAGAAAAGACAGTTTAATCTACCCAGGCCATCTCGTCAAATGACCGCGCAATTCCCGTAGATATTCTCTCTGACGCTTGGCGCCCGTGATATATAAGTGGAAGGTATACAAAAAGAAGTAACCCAGGGATTAAACTCATATTTTCCTTTTAAACCGAAACGAGTTCTTTTTAGATCAGATGTAGTATTTTCACCACTAAAAACCCATGAGACTTGTGGTAGTTTTCTCATTAAACTATATTCTTCCACTTGGTTTATCGTAGATATACCCCGAATTGAATAGTCAGTTTAAATCGCCTCGCGACTAAACCGAACCGGGTCAGCCCGGCGAGGGATTCCGCATATCTCTATCCCGTAGCCTCGGCCCTGTATGAGGGCAATGGTTAATAGTATATAGTACTACAAAGAAAAAATAAAAAGTCTAAAGCTATCCCATATCGGTGGGAGAGCTGGTTTCCGTGTCAAGAAGCTCTGAGTTTCTTTTTTCGCGATTACATGATTTTTTAAAATATATTTTCTTCGTGTTATTTTTCCTCACACTAATAACCATGAGACTTTGCCGTGTAGTTTTCAAAAAGGTATTGTTATTAATATCAACTTTGGGTGATGAGACTTCCCTGAAATTCGGCTGAAACCCCAGCCATATTTACAATCTCCAAAGGCAAAAATTCCGGATGAAAAAAAATAAATATACTCTCTCGTCTCGAAAGCACGTAACCAGATTGCCGAGGCTTCATGATTATCATTGGGGTCGAGTTAGAGGGAGTGTTTTAGTCGTTTGGCGAGTGTGGTGTATAAAAATTCCCTTGAAGGTGGTGGCTAAAACGAAATTAAAACTGTGATTTTAAAAATCTCGTGGAATTGTATTTACCAAGAGAAGAGTATCCGCAAGATACGCACAGTAAACTAGTGGATTAACTCATTTCCCGAATCCGACTTTTAAAATACTATTCACTTAATCCTTCATCCCACTAAAACCAATAGGAGACTTGCTAGTTTTCAAAAATGTTTTCATTTTGATGAGAACGCCGAATGAAAGTCAGTTTTAATCGCCCGGCAACCGAAAATCCTGCGTATTTCGCGTATAATCCCGATATTAGTCGAATGTATAAAAAAGAAATAAGCACTGAGTAAAACTCATTTGCTCCGAACTGATTTTTTAAAATTATTTTTTCACCACTAAAACTCATGATGGACTTGCAGTTTTCAAAAATATTTTCATTTTTGATGAGACGCCGAGATGAAACCAGTTTAATCGCCGGCCACTCGTAAACCTCCGCCAATTTCCGTAAATTCCCGCTCGGCCCGTATAGTTGAGAAGTATACAAGAAAGTACCCAGGGAGTAATACTCATTACCCAAAACGATTTTCTAAAATATTTTTTCACCCACTTAAAACCCAATGAGACTTTAGTTTTCAAAATAATATTTTCATTTTTTGATGAGACTGCCCGATATGAAAGCAGTTTTAATCGCCGGCAACCGAATGCCGCGATTTCCCGTAATCCCGTTAGTCGAATGTTATACAAAGAAGAAGAGTAAAGCAGTGAGTAAACTCATTTCCGAACAATTTTTATAAAATTTTTTTTTTCCACTACTAAAACTCAGGAAGACTTGCAGTTTTCAAAAATAATTTTTCATTTTTGATGAGCACGTCGAATGAAACCAGGTTTAATCTCCTCGGGAATACGCTAAATAAACCGCAGCGATTTCCCGTAAATCCCGGGGCTCGGCCCGTTTTAGTGGAATGTATACATAAAGGAAAGTACCAGGGTAGGTAAACTCATTTTCACCGAACGATATTTTAAAAATTTATTTTTTCACCACATTAAAGACATATGAGACTTGTAGTTTTCAAAGAAGTGTTTTTCAGTTTGATTGAGACGCCGAATGAAAGCAGTTTAATCGCCGGGCAGTCTGTGAAAACCGCGATTTCCCGTAAATCCCGAGGTCGCACCGTTTTAGTGGAATGATTATAAAAAGAAGTAACAGGGAATAAACTCATTTCCCGAACGTATTTTTAAAATTATTTTTTTCACCACTAAAAACCCATGAGATCTTGTTGTTATGAGATTTTTTCAAAATATGATTTTCATTTTTGATGATGACGCCTGAAGTGAAGCTAGTTTAATCTGCCGGCACCGAAATACCCGCGATTTTCCCGTAAATCCGGCTCGGCCCGTATTAGTTCGGAATGATTTATACAAAAGAATAGTACCCAGGGAGTAAACTCATTTCCTACGTGACGACATTTTTAAAATTTATTTTTTCACCACTAAAAACCCATGAGACTGTGTAGTTTATTCAAAATATTTTTCATTTTTGATGAAGGACGCCGAATTGAAATGCGGTTAATCGCTACGGCAAGCGAAACCCGCTCGATTTCCCTGTAAATCCGGACTTGGTCTCAGTATAGTCGTAATGGTATACAAAGAAAGTACCCACGGGAGTAACTCATTTCCCTGAACGATTTTTAAATTATTGTTCACCACTAAAACCCCATGCCAGACTGTTGTAGTTTTTACAAATAATTATGTTTTCATTTTTTGTATGAGACGCCGAATGAAAGCAGTTTCATATCGCCGGCACCGTAAACCCGCGATTTCCCGTAAATCCCGGCTCGGCCCGTATAGTGGAATGTATACAAAGAAAGTACCAGGGAGTAAACTCATTTCCCGAACGATTTTTAAAATTATTTTTTCACCACTAAAACCCATGAGACTTGTAGTTTTCAAAAATATTTTCATTTTTGATGAGACGTCGAATGAAAGCAGTTTAATCGCCGGCAACCGAAAACCCGCGATTTCCCGTAAATCCCGGCTCGGCCGTATAGTGGAATGTATACAAAGAAAGAACCCAGGGAGTAAACTCATTTCCCGAACATTTTTAAATTTTTTTTCACCACTAAAACTCAGGAGACTTGTAGTTTTCAAAAATATTTTCATTTTTGATGAGACGTCGAATGAAACCAGTTTAATCTCCGGAACGAAAACCCGCGATTTCCGTAAATCCGGGCTCGGCCCGTTTAGTGGAATGTATACAAAGAAAGTACCCAGGGAGTAAACTCATTTCCCGAACGATTTTTAAATTATTTTTTCACCACTAAAACCATGAGACTTGTAGTTTTCAAAAATGTTTTCATTTTTGATGAGACGCCGAATGAAAGCAGTTTAATCGCCGGCAACTGAAAACCCGCGATTTCCCGTAAATCCGGGCTCGGCCCGTTTAGTGGAATGTATAAAAGAACTAGTGTATATATAGTGTATATATATATATATGTATATGTATATAGTGTATATATAGTGTATATATACACTAGTTAAAGATGGCAGACGTATATTGTAAACAATAAAGTGAAAGTGAAAGTTTTTAATAAAAATATGGCAATAACTTAGGTGTCACAGGTATCCAGATACAAAAAAACTGTTCAACAAAGTTATTTACTATCAACGTTAACTTAAACTTAAACGATTTACGCAGCATAACTCAATATTAATATTCATTTCGGACGTGTTTGAGGTCGGACGTGTTTTTTACAAGAGCTGGATTTACTTGTGTTCTTTGATACGATATTACTTATTTAATCACTCACGAACTTGCAGCTATTAATATTGATTTAGTTGGTATTTGATATTATTATTCAGTGGGTTTATGATCGTTGGTTGTCTACAGAATTACAGTTTTTGACTCATGGAAAGTAAAATAACGTAAACGAAAAAGTTTGTCATAATTTTCTTCACGCAACAAATCATCTACGATGGAGTTCAAGTGTTTTCAGATTATTTTAGTTCTATTGATATTTAATTATCGCGATGGGTCAGATTTTGCTATCACTGATCAACAGCATACTATATCGCAAACCCCTAATGGCGGAAAAGTGAAAAGATGTAAATCTCGTGTATTGTATTATGCTAACCATTGTGCCACGCAACAACTTGTAATGAGTGGCGATGTTGAAAGCAATCCTGGTCCCGCACTCCAACGCGGATTGAAAGCTCCATCTTGTTCAATCTGTGAGAAATGTGTTAAATGCAATCAAAGACGATTCATTTGTGATACATGCTGGGAAACCACTCACGCTGCTTGTTTGAACCAATCAAATTTAGTACTCAATGGTAGAATTCCGAAATATTGGACCTGTTCAGATTGCCATTTTACTGTGCTTCCCTTTTCGAATGTACGTGATGTTTGCGCATTGTACTCATCTATTCTGAGTGATGGTGGTGAATACGAGGAATTAATAACCATACCAAGCAATCCAAAACATACGAAAATTTGCCATCTAAATACGCAATCCTTAACCGAGCACATTTGACGAGTTCTCATACATGCTCGAATGTCATAAATTTGACATAATTCACGTTGTCCGAGACATGGTTAAAAAATAATCAGGTATTGAATTGATTATGTAAACATTCCAGGATACCAATTTGAATATAAAAACAGAACTGATAAACGAGGAGGTGGTGTTGGAATGTACATCAAGGACGAACTTATTTACAAAACTAGAGACGACATAACCAAACTCGACAATTCTATCGAACATGTCTGGATCGAAGTGAAGGTAGAAATAAAATTACTCATATCTAGTTGGAACATTTTATCAGCCATCTTCTATAGAAAAGAGAAAAAAAAGATTGGCTACAACGATTTGATATTCTTTTGCGTCACATCACCGCAAAATGGGACGGTATTATCATAATTACAGGTGACTTCAATATCGACCTATTACAAGGTGATAAATCCACAATCGAATTATATCAAGATACACTTATGACTTATGACCTAAAACAACATATTACAAAACCAACCCGAAAATCGACATCCCTTATTGATCATGTTATTAGTAATATACCGGAAAAGGTAGTTAGTGAGAACGTTTTATTGTGCGATGAAATTTCTGACCATGATGCCCCGCATATCGTTATGAATATCAAAAAGGATAAATTCGAAAAACGATACAAATTTATACGTGGACGAGAAGCAGTTGAACATCGATGAATATATTAGTGATATCGAGAAGATTCCTTTTTCCTTGATAGATACTTTTGATGATCCGGAAGATCAACTGTATGTTATGAATGAACTCATACTGTCCTGCATTAATAGCCATGCTCCTTTGAAAAGGTGTAAATTTACACGACCACCAGCTCCCTGGATGAGGACCCATCCATTGTATCGTCGAAACTGAAACTTGATGAACTTCGTAGTGAATTAAAATCTTGTGATGACAGAGAGGCTAAACATGAGTATGTTGAAACGAGAAATAAATTGAAGAAGGCTATCAAACACTCTAGAAGAACCTTCTATCAAAAGGCTTTATCAAGTAACCGTTCAAAGGAAGTATGGAAAACCATAAGAACTATTATTAAACCACAGTTCAAACAAATCAGGCAGATCCCGATACCATCAATGATTATTTCAATTCCATTGCAATAAAGTTAAGCAATACAAATGAGTTAAACATTTCTCCCACCATGAATGATGAGGCTGTACCGGCAATGGATTTATTTGACCTTCGTCACGCTACCCAAGAGGATGTTCTCAAACATTTGAATTCATTGAGAAGTGATTGCTCTACTGGTGGTGATAACATACCAGCGAAATTCATAAAACCAGTCCGCAGCCCAATTGTCGCCAGTCCTAACAAAGATTTTGAATAACTGCATCGATGCAAACGTATTTCCAACATGCTGGAAGAAAATCACGTATCTGTCCAGTACCTAAAGTTCCAGGTGCTTCACAACTAGAAGATTTTCGTCCAATATCAATACTTCCTGTACTGTCGAAAGTATATGAGAAAGTCATTTTATCACAGCTTTGTGACTTCATTGATAGATATAACATTTACGCTTCAACTCAATCTGGTTTTCGCAAAGGTCACTCGTGCATCACGATACTCTTAAAATTAAAGGACGACATTTTGAAGGCTATGCAAAGAGGTGAAGTAACTTTATCAGTGTCAGCAGATTACTCCAAAGCATTTGATACTGTGAAATATGACGTTCTGATTAATAAGTTGAAGAAACTCCAAATGTCTCCTGCATTCATCAATTTGATCTCTAACTATTTGTCAAATCGCCAGCAGTTTGTGCAAATCGATGACAAAAAATCGGACACCTTGCTGATCAAATACGGTGTTCCCCAGGGATCTATTCTTGGTCCGATCTTGTTCAACATCTATGTCTCTGACCTATCGTTGAATTCGTCGTGTAATTCTATCCAGTACGCAGATGACACAAATCTTTACATACACTTCAAACTAAAAGAAATGGATATCGCAACAGCAAAGCTTCAAAGTGACATTAACCAAATAACAACATGGTCAAAGATAAACAATCTGATGTTTAATTCCATAAAGACAAAATCAATTATGTACTCGACAAGCCAGTTAAGCTGTATAAACAATTTAAACTTCAGTAACTTATTCAAATTCCATAGTAATGGTGCTGAGATTGAGCGGGTATCCTCTCTCAAAATACTGGGCATAACATTCGATGAACATATGACGTGGTCTACACATGTGAATAACATCATTAGATCATCATACGCTACGATTTCGACATTAAAGCGATTGAAACGTTTGGCACCTTTTCACGTGAGAAAGAATCTCGCTGAAGCACTGATATTATCAAAGATAGACTACGGAAATCTTGTCTATAATAATATTCCACAATATCAAATGAAAAGGTTACAAAGAGTTCTAAATGTCGCTGCCAGCTTTGTTCTTCAGAGATATGCTTCCACTAACGATGTGTTAGTAATACTGAAATGGCTGCCAGTGCAAGAGCGTGTAAATTTATCGATACTAAAAACTGGCACACAAGGTGTTGTATGACGAATGCTCACCTGAATACCTTACACTGAAATGGTACAAAAATGGTCGAAGCCTGCGATCTGATGCAGAAAACAAAAATAAACTACAAAGCGACACATTCCGAAAAACGTTTATGGATTGCTCATCAGCGTTGTTTAATGATCTTCCTGGCAATATTCGTTCCGTTGTCAACCATAAAGGATTTATCAAAAAAGTCAAATTATTTTTACACGATAGTGCTTTGTGCAAACTTTTATCCAAATAATGTGAATAACTCTATGCATGTAGGCTACCTATTTCCCCCCATCTTTTCATTATAGTTCTACCTTTTTTGTGTGTCCTTACATCGGTGCCATCAATTTATTTATTTTTAATTAGTCTCTTCTTTTTTTTTTTTTTTTTTTTTTTTTTTTTTTTTTTCTTGTTCAATGTGTCTACTTACTCTACCGGCACCATTTCGTACTCTGTGAGCCCATTTATTTCATTATGCACTTAGATTCAATATATTTTTTTACTGATCTTATAGATTTTATAGATTTTTATAGTTTTTATTTTTTTGTAGGCAGAAGAACCATTTGTAAATTATGGATGCCAAATATATGTTTAATAAAAATAATAATAATAATAACCTGGTAATATCGGAAAAATATCGCTAAATACATGTTGGTACGAATATGTGACGCAACCGTTGTAACTCAAACGGATTGATACCCTTAGAAGTCAATGAATATCAGTTTTTTGACAACTGTCTCTATTTCTTCAGCGCGCGCTAACGGCTAGGATTGGTCCCACAGTAAAAAATGACTTATTTATCTAAGTTATTAACTAAAGCGCTACCACAGCGCCCAGTGTAATCGCTGAGTTCCAGCAATCATGTCAAATTAAGAGGAATGTTATTTCTTGGAGTCCAATTGTGTCATTTATCACATTTATAAGGTCAAAGTCCAAAATCATTTCACTTAAGTCCCACAGTCAATTGTTTCAATGTTAAAGCGATGCAACCTGGTAATATCAGAAAAATATCGCTAAATACATGTTGGTACGAATATGTGACGCAACCGTTTTAACTCAAACGGACTGATACCGTTAGAAAGTCAATGAAATGTAGTTTTTGAAGCTGTCTCTATTTCTTCAGCGCTTGCTAACGGCTAGGATTGGTCCCACAGTAAAAAATGACTTATTTATCTAAGTTATTAACTAAAGCGCTACCACAGCGCCCAGTGTAATCGCTGAGTTCCAGCAATCATGTCAAATTAGGAGGAATGTTATTTCTTGGAGTCCAATTGTGTCATTTATCACATTTATAAGGTCAAAGTCCAACATCAGTTCAAATTAAGTCCCACCAGTCCAATCGTTTCACTGTTAAAAGCGATGCAACCTAGTAATATCAGAAAATATCGCTAAATACATGTTGGTACGAATATGTGACGCAACCGTTGTAACTCAAACGGACTGCTACCGTTAGAAAGTCAATAAATGTAGTTTTTGAAACTGTCTCTATTTCTTCAGCGCGTACTAACGGCTAGGATTGGTCCCACAGTAAAAATGACTTATTTATCTAAATTTCTAAATTAAAGCGCTACCACAGCGCCCAGTGTAATCGCTGAGTTCCAGCAATCATGTCAAATAAGAGAATGTTATTTCTTGGAGTCCAATTGTGTCATTTATCACATTTATAAGGTCAAAGTCGCAAATCAGTTCAATTAAGTCCCACAGTCAATCGTTTCACTGTTAAAAGCGATGCAACCTAGTAATATCAGAAAAATATCGCTAAATACATGTTGGTACGAATATGTGACACAACCGTTGTAACTCAAACGAATTGATACCGTTAGAAAGTCAATGAAATGTAGTTTTTGAATCTGTCTCTATTTCTTTAGCGCACACTAACGGCTACGATTGGTACCACAGTAAAAAATGACTATTTATCTAAATTTTTAAATAAAGCGCTACCACAGCGCCCAGTGTAATTGCTGAGTTCCTGCAATCATGTCAAATTAAGTAGAATGTTATTTCTTGGAGTACAATTGTCTCATTTATCACATTTATAAGGTCAAAGTCCAAAATCAGTTCAATTAAGTCCCACAGTCAATTGTTTCAATGTTAAAGCGATGCAACCTGGTAATATCAGAAAAATATCGCTCAATACATGTTCGTACGAATATGTGACGCAACCGTTGTAACTCAAACGAATTGATACCGTTAGAAAGTCAATGAAATGTAGTTTTTGAATCTGTCTCTATTTCTTTAGCGCACACTAACGGCTACGATTGGTCCCACAGTAAAAAATGACTATTTATCTACATTTTTAAATAAATCGCTACCACAGCGCCCAGTGTAATTGCTGAGTTCCAGCAATCATGTCAAATTAAGAAGAATGTTATTTCTTGGAGACAAATTGTCTCATTTATCACATTTATAAGGTCAAAGTCCAAAATCAGTTCAATTAAGTCCCACGGTCAATCGTTTCACTGTTAAAAGCGATGCAACCTGGTAATATCCGAAAAATATCGCTAAATACATGTTGGTACGAATATGTGACGCAACCGTTTTAACTCAAATGGACTGTTACCGTTTGAAAGTCAATGAAATGTAGTTTTTGAAGCTGTCTCTATTTCTTAAGCGCGCGCTAACGGCAAGCATTGGTCCCACAGTAAAATATGACTTATTTATCTAAATTTCTAAATAAAGCGCTACCATAGCGCCCAGTGTAATCGCTGTGTTCCAGCAATCATGTCAAATTAAGAAGAATGTTATTTCTTGGAGTCCAATTGTCTCATTTATCACATTTATAAGGTCAAAGTCCAACATCAGTTCAATTAAGTCCCACAGTCAATCGTTTCACTGTTAAAAGCGATGCAACCTAGTAATATCAGAAAAATATCGCTAAATACATGTTGGTACGAATATGTGACGCAACCGTTGTAACTCAAACGGATTGATACCGTTAGAAAGTCAATAAAATGTAGTTTTTGAAACTGTCTCTATTTCTTCAGCGCGCTAACGGCTAGCATTGGTCCCACAGTAAAATATGACTTATTTATCTAAATTTCTAAATAAAGCGCTACCACAGCGCCCAGTGTAATCGCTGAGTTCCAGCAATCATGTCAAATTAAGAAGAATGTTATTTCTTGGAGTCCAATTGTCTCATTTATCACATTTATAAGGTCAAAGTCCAAAATCAGTTCAATTAAATCCCACAGTCAATCGTTTCACTGTTAAAAGTGATGCAACCTAGTAATATCAGAAAAATATCGCTAAATACATGTTGGTACGAACATGTGACGCAACCGTTGTAACTCAAACGGATTGATACTGTTAGAAAGTCAATAAAATGTAGTTTTTGAAACTGTCTCTATTTCTTCAGCGCGCGCTAACGGCTAGCATTGGTCCCATAGTAAAATATGACTTATTTATCTAAATTTCTAATTAAAGCGCTACCACAGCGCCCAGTGTAATCGCTGAGTTCCAGCAATCATGTCAAATTAAGAAGAATGTTATTTCTTGGAGTCCAATTGTCTCATTTATCGCATTTATAAGGTCAAAGTCCAAAATCAGTTCAATTAAATCCCACAGTCAATCGTTTCACTGTTAAAAGTGATGCAACCTAGTAATATCAGAAAAATATCGCTAAATACATGTTGGTACGAATATGTGACGCAACCGTTGTAACTCAAACGGATTGATACCGTTAGAAAGTCAATAAAATGTAGTTTTTGAAACTGTCTCTATTTCTTCAGCGCTCGCTAATGGCTAGGATTGGTCCAACAGTGAAAAATGACTTATTTATCTAAATTTTTAAATAAAGCGCTACCACAGCGCCCAGTGTAATCGCTGAGTTCCAGCAATCATGTCAAATTAAGAAGAATGTTATTTCTTGGAGTCCAATTGTGTCATTTATCACATTTATAAGGTCAAAGTCCAAAATCAGTTCAATTAAGTCCCACAGTCAATCGTTTCACTGTCAAAAGCGATGCAACCTAGTAATATCAGAAACATATCGCTAAATACATGTTGGTACGAATATGTGACGCAACCGTTGTACTTCAAACGGACTGATACAGTTAGAAAGTCAATGAAATGTAGTTTTTGAAACTGTCTCTATTTCTTCAGCGCGCGCTAACGGCTAGGATTGTTCCCACAGTAAAAATGACTTATTTATCTAACTTTTAAAATGAAGCGCTACCACAGCGCCCAGTGTAATCGCTGAGTTCCAGCAATCATGTCAAATTAAGAAGATGTTATTTCTTGGAGTCCAATTGTCTCATTTATCACTTTTATAAGGTCAAAGTCCAAAGTCAGTTCAATTAAGTCCCACAGTCAATCGTTTCACTGTTAAAAGCGATGCAACCTAGTAATATTAGAAAAATATCGCTAAATACATGTTGGTACGAATATGTGACGCAACCGTTGTAACTCAAACGGGTTGATACCGTTAGAAAGTAAATGAAATGTAGGTTTTGAAACTGTCTCTATTTCTTCAGCCCGCGCTAACGGCTAGGATTGGTCCCACAATACAAAATGACTTATTTATCTAAATTTTTAAATAAAGCGCTCCCACAGCGCCCAGTGTAACTTTTGAGTTCAAGCAATCATGTCAAATTAAGAAGAATGTTATTTCTTGGAGTCCAATTGTCTCATTTATCACATTTATAAGGTCAAAGTCCAACATCAGTTCAATTAAGTCCCACAGTCCAATCGTTTCACTGTTAAAAGCGATGCAACCTAGTAATATCAGAAAACATATCGCTAAATACATGTTGGTTACGAATATGGTGACGCAAACCGTTGTACTTCAAACGGACTGATACCAGTTAGAAAGTCAATGAAATGTAGTTTTTGGAAACTGTCTCTATTTCTTCAGCGCGCGCTAACGGCTAGGATTGGTTCCCACAGTAAAAAATGACTTATTTATCTAACTTTTAAAATGAAGCGCGGTACCACAGCGCCCAGTGTAATCGCTGAGTTCCAGCAATCATCGTGAAATTAAGAAGAATCGTTATTTCTTGGAGTCCAATTGTCTTCATTTATCGCATTTATTAAGGTCAAAGTCCAAAGTCAGTTCAATTAAGTTCCCACAGTCAATCGTTTCACTGTTAAAAGCGATCAACCTAGTAATATAGAAAAATATTCGCTAAATACATGTTGGTACGAAATATGTGACGCAACCGTTGTAACTCAAACGGGCTGATACCGTTAGAAAGTAATGAAATGTAGTTTTTGAACTGTCCTCTATTTCCTTCAGCCCGCGCTAAACGGCTATGGATTGGGTCCCACAATACAAAATGACCTTATTTATCTAAATTTTTAAATAAAGCGCTCCACATGCCACCCAGTGTAACTTTTGAGTTCAAGCAATCATGTCAAATTAAGAAGAATGTTATTTCTTTGGAGTCCAATTGTCCTCATTTATCACATTTATAAGGTCAAAGTCCAAAATCAGTTCAATTAAGTCCCACAGTCAATCGTTTCACTGTTAAAAGCGATGCAACCTAGTAATATCAGAAAAATATCGCTAAATACATGTTGGTACGAATATGTGACGCAACCGTTGTAACTCAAACGGACTGATACCGTTAGAAAGTCAATGAAATGTAGTTTTTGAAACTGTCTCTATTTCTTCAGCGCCGCTAACGGCTAGGATTGGTCCCACAGTAAAAAATGACTTATTCATCTAAATTTTTAAATAAAGCGCTACCACAGCGCCCAGTGTAATCGCTGAGTTCCAGCAATCATGTCAAATTAAGAAGAATGTTATTTCTTGGAGTCCAATTGTCTGATTTATCACTTTTATAAGGTCAAAGTCCAAAATCAGTTCAATTAAGTCCCACAGTCAATCGTTTCACTGTTAAAAGCGATGCAACCTAGTAATATTAGAAAAATATCGCTAAATACATGTTGGTACGAATATGTGACGCAACCGTTGTAACTCAAAACGGATTGACTACCGTTAGAAGTCGAATAGAAATGTAGTTTTTGAACTGTCTCCATTTCTCTTCAGCGCTCGCTTAATGGCTAGGATTGGTCCCACAGTGAAAATTGACTTATTTATCTACATTTTTAAATAAAGCGCTACCACAGCGCCCAGTGTAATCGCTGAATTCCAGCAATCATGTCAAATTAAGAAGAATGATATTTCTTGGAGTCCAATTGTGTCATTTATCACATTTATAAGGTCAAAGTCCAACATCAGTTCAATTAAGTACCACAGTCAATCGTTTCACTGTTTAAAGCGATGCAACCTAGTAATATCAGAAAAATATCGCTAAATACATGTTGGTACGAATATGTGACGCAACCGTTGTAACTCAAACGGACTGATACCGTTAGAAAGTCAATGAAATGTAGTTTTTGAAACTGTCTCTATTTCTTCAGCGCGCGCTAACGGCTAGGATTGGTCCCACAGTAAAAAATGACTTATTTATCTAAATTTTTAAATAAAGCGCTACCACAGCGCCCAGTGTAATCGCTGAGTTCCAGCAATCATGTCAAATTAAGAAGAATGTTATTTCTTGGAGTCCAATTGTCTCATTTATCACATTTATAAGGTCAAAGTCCAAAATCAGTTCAATTAAGTCCCACAGTCAATCGTTTCACTGTTAAAAGCGATGCAACCTAGTAATATCAGAAAAATATCGCTAAATACATGTTGGTACGAATATGTGACGCAACCGTTGTAACTCAAACGGTTGATACCGTTAGAAAGTCAATGAAATGTAGTTTTTGAAACTGTCTCTATTTCTTCAGCGCGCGCTAACGGCTAGGATTGGTCCCACAGTAAAAATGACTTATTTATCTAAATTTTTTAAAAAGCGCTACCACAGCGCCCAGTGTAATGCTGAGTTCCAGCAATCATGTCAAATTAAGAAGAATGTTATTTCTTGGAGTCCAATTGTCTCATTTATCACATTTATAAGGTCAAAGTCCAAAATCAGTTCAATTAAGTCCCACAGTCAATCGTTTCACTGTTAAAAGCGATGCAACCTAGTAATATCAGAAAAATATCGCTAAATACATGTTGGTACGAATATGTGACGCAACCGTTGTAACTCAAACGGACTGATACCGTTAGAAAGTCAATGAAATGTAGTTTTTGAAACTGTCTCTATTTCTTCAGCGCCGCTAACGGCTAGGATTGGTCCCACAGTAAAAAATGACTTATTTATCTAAATTTTTAAATAAAGCGCTACCACAGCGCCCAGTGTAATGCTGAGTTCCAGCAATCATGTCAAATTAAGAAGAATGTTATTTCTTGGAGTCCAATTGTCTCATTTATCACATTTATAAGGTCAAAGTCCAAAATCAGTTCAATTAAGTCCCACAGTCAATCGTTTCACTGTTAAAAGCGATGCAACCTAGTAATATCAGAAAAATATCGCTAAATACATGTTGGTACGAATATGTGACGCAACCGTTGTAACTCAAACGGACTGATACCGTTAGAAAGTCAATGAAATGTAGTTTTTGAAACTGTCTCTATTTCTTCAGCGCGCGCTAACGGCTAGGATTGGTCCCAAAGTAAAAAAATGACTTATTTATCTAAATTTTTAAATAAAGCGCTACTTCAGCGCCCAGTGTAACTGCTGAGTTCCAGCAATCATGTCAAATTAAGAAGAATGTTATTTCTTGGAGTCCAATTGTCTCATTTATCACATTTATAAGGTGAAAGTCCAAAATCAGTTCAATTAAGTCCCACAGTCAATCGTTTCACTGTTAAAAGCGATGCAACCTAGTAATATCAGAAAAATATCGCTAAATACATGTTGGTACGAATATGTGACGCAACCGTTGTAACTCAAACAGACTGATACCGTTAGAAAGTCAATGAAATGTAGTTTTTGAAACTGTCTCTTTTTCTTCAGCGCGTGCCAGCGGCTAGGATTGATCCCACAGTAAAAAATGACTTATTTATCTAAATTTATAAATAAAGCGATACCACAGCGCCCAGTGTAATCGCTGAGTTCCAGCAATCATGTCAAATTAAGAAGAAGAAGAATGTTAGTTCTTGGAGTACAATTGTCTCATTTATCGCATTTGTAAGGTCAAAGTCCAAAATCAGTTCAATTAAGTCCCACAGTCAATCGTTTCACTGTTAAAAGCGATGCAACCTAGTAATATCAGAAAATATCGCTAAATACATGTTGGTACGAATATGACGCAACCGTTGTAACTCAAACGACTGATACCGTTAGAAAGTCAATGAAATGTAGTTTTGAAACTGTTCTATTTCTTCAGCGCGCTAACGCTAGGATTGGTCCCACAGTAAAAAATGACTTATTATCTAATTTTAAATAAAGCGCTACCACAGCGCCCAGTGTAATCGCTGAGTTCCAGCAATCATGTCAAATTAAGAAGAATGTTATTTCTTGGAGTCCAATTGTCTCATTTATCATTTATAAGGTCAAAGTCCAAAATCAGTTCAATTAAGTCCCACAGTCAATCGTTTCACTGTTAAAAGCGATGCAACCTAGTAATATCAGAAAAATATCGCTAAATACATGTTGGTACGAATATGTACGCAACCGTTGTAACTCAAACGGACTGATACCGTTAGAAAGTCAATGAAATGTAGTTTTGAAACTGTCTCTATTTCTTCAGCGCGCGCTAACGGTAGGATGGTCCCACAGTAAAAAATGACTTATTTATCTAAATTTTAAATAAAGCGCTACCACAGCGCCCAGTGTAATCGCTGAGTTCCAGCAATCATGTCAAATTAAGAAGAATGTTATTTGGAGTCCAATTGCTCATTTCACATTTATAAGGTCAAAGTCCAAAATCAGTTCAATTAAGTCCCACAGTCAATCGTTTCACTGTTAAAAGCGATGCAACCTAGTAATATCAGAAAAATATCGCTAAATACATGTTGACGAATATGTACGCAACCGTTGTAACTCAAACGGACTGATACCGTTAGAAAGTCAATGAAATAGTTTTTGAAACTGTCTCTATTTCTCAGCGCGCTAACGGCTAGATTGTCCCACAGTAAAAAATGACTTATTTATCTAAATTTTAAATAAAGCGCTACCACAGCGCCCAGTGTAATCGCTGAGTTCCAGCAATCATGTCAAATTAAGAAGAATGTTATTTCTTGGAGTCCAATTGTCTCATTTATCACATTTATAAGTCAAAGTCCAAAATCAGTTCAATTAAGTCCACAGTCAATCGTTTCACTGTTAAAAGCGATGCAACCTAGTAATATCAGAAAATATCGCTAAATACATGTTGTACGAATATGTGCAACCGTTGTAACTCAAACGGACTGATACCGTTAGAAAGTCAATGAAATGTAGTTTTGAAACTGTCTCTATTTCTTCAGCGCGCCTAACGGCTAGGATTGGTCCCACAGTAAAAAATGACTTATTTATCTAAATTTTAAATAAAGCGCTACCACAGCGCCCAGTGTAATCGCTGAGTTCCAGCAATCATGTCAAATTAAGAAGAATGTTATTTCTTGAGTCCAATTGTCCATTTATCACATTTATAAGTCAAAGTCCAAAATCAGTTCAATTAAGTCCCACAGTCAATCGTTTCACTGTTAAAAGCGATGCAACCTAGTAATATCAAAAAATATCGCTAAATACATGTTGGTACGAATATGTGACGCAACCGTTGTAACTCAAACGGACTGATACCGTTAGAAAGTCAATGAAATGTAGTTTTGAAACTGTCTCTATTTCTTCAGCGCGCGCTAACGCTAGGATTGGTCCCACAGTAAAAAATGACTTATTTATCTAAATTTTAAATAAGCGCTACCACAGCGCCAGTGTAATCGCTGAGTTCCAGCAATCATGTCAAATTAAGAAGAATGTTATTTCTGGAGTCCAATTGTCATTTATCACATTATAAGTCAAAGTCCAAAATCAGTTCAATTAAGTCCCACAGTCAATCGTTTCACTGTTAAAAGCGATGCAACCTAGTAATATCAGAAAAATATCGCTAAATACATGTTGGTACGAATATGTGACGGCAACCGTTGTAACTCAAACGGACTGATACCCGTTAGAAAGTCAATGAAATTTGTAAGTTTTTTGAAACTGTCTCTATTCTTCAGCGCGCGCTAACGGCTAGGAATGGTCCCACAGTAAAAATGACTTATTTATCTAAATTTTTAAAATAAAGCGTTACCACAGCGCCCAGTGTAATTCGCTGAGTTCCAGCAATCATGTCAAATTAAGAAGAATGTTATTTCTTGGAGTCAATTGTTGTCATTTATCACATTTATATAGGTCAAAGTCCAAAAATCAGTTCAATTAAGTCCCACAGTCAATCGTTTCACTGTTAAAAGCGATGCCAACCTAGTAATATCAGAAAAATATCGCTAAATACATGTTGGTACGAATATGTGACCAACCGTTGTAACTCAAACGGAATGATACCGTTAGAAAGTCAATGAAATGTAGTTTTTGAAACTGTCTCTTATTTCTTCACGCGGCGCTAACGGCTAGGATGGTCCCACAGTAAAAAATGACTTATTTATCTAAATTTTTAAATAAAGCGCTACCAAGCGCCGCAGTGTAATGCTGAGTTCCAGCAATCATGTCAAATTAGAAGAATGTTATTCTTTGAGTCCAATTGTTCATTTATACATTAAAGGTCAAAGTCCAAAATCAGTTTCAATTAAGTTCCCACAGTCAATCGTTCACTGTTAAAAGCGATGCAACCTAGGTAATATCAGAAAAAATTAGCGTAAATACATTGTGGTACGAATATGTGACGCAACGTTGTTAACTCAAACGGACTGATACCGTTAGAAAGTCAATGAAAGCTAGTTTTTGAAACGTCTCTATTTCTTCAGCGCGCGCTAACGGCTAGGATTGGTCCACAGTAAAAATACTTATTAACTCTAAATTTTAAATAAAGCGCTAGCCACAGCGCCCAGTGTAATTGCTGAGTTCCAGCGAATCATGTCAAATTAAGGAGGAATGTTATTTCTTGAGGTCAAGTTGCTCATTATCAATTTATAAGTCAAAGTCCAAAATCAGTTCAATTAAGTCCCACAGTCAATCGTTCACTGTTAAAAGCGATGCAACCTAGTAATATCAGAAAAATATCGCTAAATACATGTTGGACGAAATGTGACGCAACCGTTGTAACTCAAACGGACTGATACCGTTAGAAAGTCAATGAAATGTAGTTTTGAAACTGTCTCTATTTTCAGCGCGCTAACGGCTAGGATTGGTCCCACAGTAAAAAATGACTTATTTATCTAAATTTTAAATAAAGCGCTACCACAGCGCCCAGTGTAATCGCTGAGTTCCAGCAATCATGTCAAATTAAGAAGAATTTATTTCTTGGAGTCCAATTGTCTCATTTATCACATTTATAAGGTCAAAGTCCAAATCAGTTCAATTAAGTCCCACAGTCAATCGTTTCACTGTTAAAAGCGATGCAACCTAGTAAATCAGAAAAATATCGCTAAATACATGTTGTACGAATATGTACGCAACCGTTGTAACTCAAACGGATTGATACCGTTAGAAAGTCAATGAAATGTAGTTTTTGAAACTGTCTCTATTTTTTTTCAGCGCGCCGCTAACGCTAGGATTGGTCCACAGTAAAAAATGACTTATTTATCTAAATTTTTAAATAAAGCGCTACCACAGCGCCCAGTGTAATCGCTGAGTTTCCAGCAATCATGTCAATTAAGAAGAATGTTATTCTTGAGTCCAATTGTGTCATTTATCACATTATAAGGTGAAAGTCCCAAATCAGTTCAATTAAGTCCCCACAGTCAATCGTTTCACTGTTAAAAGCGATGCAACCTAGTAATTATCAGAAAAATATCGCTAAATACATGTTGGTACGAATATGTGACGCAACCGTGTAACTCAAACGGATGATACCGTTAGAAAGTCAATGAAATGTAGTTTTGAAACTGTCTCTATTTCTTCAGCGCGCGCTAACGGCTAGGATTGGTCCACAGTAAAAAATGACTATTTATCTAAATTTTAAATAAAGCGCTACCACAGCGCCCAGGTAATTGCTGAGTTCCCAGCAATCATGTCAAATTAAGAAGAATGTTATTTCTTGGAGTCCAATTGTCTCATTTATCACATTATAAGGTCCAAAGTCCAAAATTCATTCAATTAATCCCACAAGTCAATCGTTCACTGTTATAAAGCGATGCAACCTAGTAATGTCAGAAAAATATCGCTAAATACATGTTGGACGAATATGTGACGCAACCGTTGTAACTCAAACGGATGATACCGTTAGAAATCAATGAAATATAGTTTTGGAAACTGTCTCTATTCTTCAGCGCGCGCTAACGGCTAGGATTGGTTCCCACAGTAAAAAAGACTATTATCTAAATTTAAATAAAGGCTAGCCACAGCGCCCAGTGTAATCGCTGAGTTCCAGCAATCATGTCAAATTAAGAGAATGTTATTTCTTGGAGTCCAATTGTTCATTATACATTATAAGGTCAAATGTCCAAAATCAGTTCAATTAAGTCCCACAGTCAATCGTTCAACGTTAAAAGCGATGCAACCTAGTAATATCAGAAAAATATCGCTAAATACAGTTGGTACGAATATGTGACGCAACCGTTGTAACTCAAACGACTGATACCGTTAGAAAGTCAATGAAATGTAGTTTTTGAAACTGTCTCTATTTCTTCAGCGCGCGCTAACGGCTAGGATTGGTCCCACAGTAAAAATGACTTATTTATCTAAATTTTTAAAATAGCGCTACCACAGCGCCCAGTGTAATTGCTGAGTTCCAGCAATCATGTCAAATTAAGAAGAATGTTATTTCTGGAGTCCAATTGTCATTTATACATTTATAATCAAAGTCCAAAATCAGTTCAATTAAGTCCCACAGTCAATCGTTTCACTGTTAAAAGCGATGCAACCTAGTAATATCAGAAAAATATCGCTAAATACATGTTGGTACGAATATGTGACGCAACCGTTGTAACTCAAACGACTGATACCGTTAGAAAGTCAATGAAATGTATTTTGAAACTGTCCTATTTTTCAGCGCGCTAACGGTAGATTGGTCCCAGTAAAAAATGACTTATTTATCTAAATTTTTAATAAAGCGCTACCACAGCCCAGTGTAATCGCTGAGTCCAGCAATCATGTCAAATTAAGAAGAAGTTATTTCTGGTCCAATTGCTCATTTATCACATTTATAAGGTCAAAGTCCAAAATCAGTTCAATTAAGTCCCACAGTCAATCGTTCACTGTTAAAAGCGATGCAACCTAGTAATATCAGAAAAATATCGCTAAATACATGTACGAATATGTACGCAACCGTGTAACTCAAACGGACTGATACCGTTAGAAAAGTCAATGAAATGTAGTTTTTGAAACTGTCTCTTCTTCAGCGCGCGCTAACGGCTAGGATTGGTCCCACAGTAAAAATGACTTATTATCTAAATTTTTAAATAAAGCGCTACCACAGCGCCCAGTGTAATCGCTGAGTTCCAGCAATCATGTCAAATTAAGAAGAATGTTATTTGGAGTCCAATTGTCATTTATCACATTTATAAGGTCAAAGTCCAAAATCAGTTCAATTAAGTCCCACAGTCAATCGTTTCACTGTTAAAAGCATGCAACCTAGTAATCAGAAAAATATCGCTAAATACATGTGTACGAATATGTGACGCAACCGTTTAACTCAAACGGACTGATACCGTTAGAAAGTCAATGAAATTAGTTTTTGAAACTGTCTCTATTCTTCAGCGCGCTAACGCTAGATTCCCAGTAAAAAATGACTTA
>JASGCC010002662.1:0-27361 GCA_030067915.1 Hydractinia echinata
TTTCCGTAAATCACGGCTCGGCTCCCGTATAGTCAAGTGTATACAAAGAAAGTAGCAGGGAGTAAAACTCATTTCCGACGATTTTTAAAATATTTTTTCACCACTAAAACCCATGAGACTTGTAGTTTTCAAAATATTTTCATTTTTGATGAGACGCCGAATGAAAGCAGTTTAATCCGGCAACCGAAAACCCGCGATTTCCCGTAAATCCCTCGCCCGTATAGTCGAATGTATACAAAGAAAGTAACAGGGAGTAAACTCATTTCCCGAACGATTTTTAAAATTATTTTTTCACCACTAAAACCCATGAGACTTGTAGTTTTCAAAAATATTTTCATTTTTGATGAGACGCCGAATGAAAGCAGTTTAATCGCCGGCAACCGAAAACCCGCGATTTCCCGTAAATCCCGTATAGTCGAATGTATACAAAAAAGTAAGCAGGGAGTAAACTCATTTCCCGAACGATTTTTAAAATTATTTTTTCACCACTAAAACCCATGAGACTTGTAGTTTTCAAAAATATTTTCATTTTTGATGAGACGCCGAATGAAAGCAGTTTAATCGCCGGCAACCGAAAACCCGCGATTTCCCGTAAATCCCGTATAGTCGAATGTATACAAAGAAAGTAAGCAGGAGTAAACTCATTTCCCGAACGATTTTTAAAATTATTTTTTCACCACTAAAACCCATGAGACTTGTAGTTTTAAAAATATTTTCATTTTTGATGAGACGCCGAATGAAAGCAGTTTAATCGCCGGCAACCGAAAACCCGCGATTTCCCGTAAATCCCGTATAGTCGAATGTATACAAAGAAAGTAAGCAGGGAGTAAACTCATTTCCCGAACGATTTTTAAAATTATTTTTTCACCACTAAAACCCATGAGACTTGTAGTTTTCAAAAATATTTTCATTTTTGATGAGACGCCGAATGAAAGCAGTTTAATCGCCGGCAACCGAAAACCCGCGATTTCCCGTAAATCCCGTATAGTCGAATGTATACAAAGAAAGTAAGCAGAGCGTAAAATCATTTCCCGAACGATTTTTAAAATTATTTTTTCACCACTAAAACCCATGAGACTTGTAGTTTTCAAAAATATTTTCATTCTTGATGAGACGCCGAATGAAAGCAGTTTAATCTCCGGCAACCGAAAACCCGCGATTTCCCGTAAATCCCGTATAGTCGAATGTATACAAAGAAAGTAAGCAGGGAGTAAACTCATATCCGAACGATTTTTAAAATTATTTTTTCACCACTAAAACCCATGAGACTTGTAGTTTTCAAAAATATTTTCATTTTTGATGAGACGCCGAATGAAAGCAGTTTAATCGCCGGCAACCGAAAACCCGCGATTTCCCGTAAATGCTCGGCCCGTATAGTCGAATGTATACAAAGAAAGTAAGCAGGAGTAAACTCATTTCCCGAACGATTTTTAAAATTATTTTTTCACCACTAAAACCCATGAGACTTGTAGTTTTCAAAAATATTTTCATTTTTGATGAGACGCCGAATGAAAGCAGTTTAATCGCCGGCAACCGAAAACCCGCGATTTCCCGTAAATCCCGTATAGTCGAATGTATACAAAGAAAGTAAGCAGGGAGTAAACTCATTTCCCGAACGATTTTTAAAATTATTTTTTCACCACTAAAACCCATGAGACTTGTAGTTTTCAAAAATATTTTCATTTTTGATGAGACGCCGAATGAAAGCAGTTTAATCGCCGGCAACCGAAAACCCGCGATTTCCCGTAAATCCCGTATAGTCGAATGTATACAAAGAAAGTAAGCAGGGAGTAAACTCATTTCCCGAACGATTTTTAAAATTATTTTTCACCACTAAAACCCATGAGACTTGTAGTTTTCAAAAATATTTTCATTTTTGATGAGACGCCGAATGAAAGCAGTTTAATCGCCGGCAACCGAAAACCCGCGATTTCCCGTAAATCCCGTATAGTCGAATGTATACAAAGAAAGTAAGCAGGAGTAAACTCATTTCCCGAACGATTTTTAAAATTATTTTTTCACCACTAAAACCCATGAGACTTGTAGTTTTCAAAAATATTTTCATTTTTGATGAGACGCCGAATGAAAGCAGTTTAATCGCCGGCAACCGAAAACCCGCGATTTCCCGTAAATCCCGTATAGTCGAATGTATACAAAGAAAGTAAGCAGGGAGTAAACTCATTTCCCGAACGATTTTTAAAATTATTTTTTCACCACTAAAACCCATGAGACTTGTAGTTTTCAAAAATATTTTCATTTTTGATGAGACGCCGAATGAAAGCAGTTTAATCGCCGGCAACCGAAAACCCGCGATTTCCCGTAAATCCCGTATAGTCGAATGTATACAAAGAAAGTAAGCAGGGAGTAAACTCATTTCCCGAACGATTTTTAAAATTATTTTTTCACCACTAAAACCCATGAGACTTGTAGTTTTCAAAAATATTTTCATTTTTGATGAGACGCCGAATGAAAGCAGTTTAATCGCCGGCAACCGAAAACCCGCGATTTCCCGTAAATCCCTCGGCCCGTATAGTCGAATGTATACAAAGAAAGTAAGCAGGGAGTAAACTCATTTCCCGAACGATTTTTAAAATTATTTTTTCACCACTAAAACCCATGAGACTTGTAGTTTTCAAAAATATTTTCATTTTTGATGAGACGCCGAATGAAAGCAGTTTAATCCGGCAACCGAAAACCCGCGATTTCCCGTAAATCCCGTATAGTCGAATGTATACAAAGAAAGTAAGCAGGGAGTAAACTCATTTCCCGAACGATTTTTAAAATTATTTTTTCACCACTAAAACCCATGAGACTTGTAGTTTTCAAAAATATTTTCATTTTTGATGAGACGCCGAATGAAAGCAGTTTAATCGCCGGCAACCGAAAACCCGCGATTTCCCGTAAATCCCGGCTCCCGTATAGTCGAATGTATACAAAGAAAGTAAGCAGGGAGTAAACTCATTTCCCGAACGATTTTTAAAATTATTTTTTCACCACTAAAACCCATGAGACTTGTAGTTTTCAAAAATATTTTCATTTTTGATGAGACGCCGAATGAAAGCAGTTTAATCGCCGGCAACCGAAAACCCGCGATTTCCCGTAAATCCCGTATAGTCGAATGTATACAAAGAAAGTAAGCAGGGAGTAAACTCATTTCCCGAACGATTTTTAAAATTATTTTTTCACCACTAAAACCCATGAGACTTGTAGTTTTCAAAAATATTTTCATTTTTGATGAGACGCCGAATGAAAGCAGTTTAATCGCCGGCAACCGAAAACCCGCGATTTCCCGTAAATCCCGTATAGTCGAATGTATACAAAGAAAGTAAGCAGGAGTAAACTCATTTCCCGAACGATTTTTAAAATTATTTTTTCACCACTAAAACCCATGAGACTTGTAGTTTTCAAAAATATTTTCATTTTTGATGAGACGCCGAATGAAAGCAGTTTAATCGCCGGCAACCGAAAACCCGCGATTTCCCGTAAATCCCGTCCCCGTATAGTCGAATGTATACAAAGAAAGTAAGCAGGGAGTAAACTCATTTCCCGAACGATTTTTAAAATTATTTTTTCACCACTAAAACCCATGAGACTTGTAGTTTTCAAAAATATTTTCATTTTTGATGAGACGCCGAATGAAAGCAGTTTAATCGCCGGCAACCGAAAACCCGCGATTTCCCGTAAATCCCGTATAGTCGAATGTATACAAAGAAAGTAAGCAGGAGTAAACTCATTTCCCGAACGATTTTTAAAATTATTTTTTCACCACTAAAACCCATGAGACTTGTAGTTTTCAAAAATATTTTCATTTTTGATGAGACGCCGAATGAAAGCAGTTTAATCGCCGGCAACCGAAAACCCGCGATTTCCCGTAAATCCCGTATAGTCGAATGTATACAAAGAAAGTAAGCAGGGAGTAAACTCATTTCCCGAACGATTTTTAAAATTATTTTTTCACCACTAAAACCCATGAGACTTGTAGTTTTCAAAAATATTTTCATTTTTGATGAGACGCCGAATGAAAGCAGTTTAATCGCCGGCAACCGAAAACCCGCGATTTCCCGTAAATCCCGTATAGTCGAATGTATACAAAGAAAGTAAGCAGGGAGTAAACTCATTTCCCGAACGATTTTTAAAATTATTTTTTCACCACTAAAACCCATGAGACTTGTAGTTTTCAAAAATATTTTCATTTTTGATGAGACGCCGAATGAAAGCAGTTTAATCGCCGGCAACCGAAAACCCGCGATTTCCCGTAAATCCCGTATAGTCGAATGTATACAAAGAAAGTAAGCAGGAGTAAACTCATTTCCCGAACGATTTTTAAAATTATTTTTTCACCACTAAAACCCATGAGACTTGTAGTTTTCAAAAAATTTTCATTTTTGATGAGACGCCGAATGAAAGCAGTTTAATCGCCGGCAACCGAAAACCCGCGATTTCCCGTAAATTCCCGTATAGTCGAATGTATACAAAGAAAGTAAGCAGGGAGTAAACTCATTTCCCGAACGATTTTTAAAATTATTTTTTCACCACTAAAACCCATGAGACTTGTAGTTTTCAAAAATATTTTCATTTTTGATGAGACGCCGAATGAAAGCAGTTTAATCGCCGGCAACCGAAAACCCGCGATTTCCCGTAAATCCCGTCCCCGTATAGTCGAATGTATACAAAGAAAGTAAGCAGGGAGTAAACTCATTTCCCGAACGATTTTTAAAATTATTTTTTCACCACTAAAACCCATGAGACTTGTAGTTTTCAAAAATATTTTCATTTTTGATGAGACGCCGAATGAAAGCAGTTTAATCGCCGGCAACCGAAAACCCGCGATTTCCCGTAAATCCCGTATAGTCGAATGTATACAAAGAAAGTAAGCAGGAGTAAACTCATTTCCCGAACGATTTTTAAAATTATTTTTTCACCACTAAAACCCATGAGACTTGTAGTTTTCAAAAATATTTTCATTTTTGATGAGACGCCGAATGAAAGCAGTTTAATCGCCGGCAACCGAAAACCCGCGATTTCCCGTAAATCCCGTATAGTCGAATGTATACAAAGAAAGTAAGCAGGGAGTAAACTCATTTCCCGAACGATTTTTAAAATTATTTTTTCACCACTAAAACCCATGAGACTTGTAGTTTTCAAAAATATTTTCATTTTTGATGAGACGCCGAATGAAAGCAGTTTAATCGCCGGCAACCGAAAACCCGCGATTTCCCGTAAATCCCGTATAGTCGAATGTATACAAAGAAAGTAAGCAGGGAGTAAACTCATTTCCCGAACGATTTTTAAAATTATTTTTTCACCACTAAAACCCATGAGACTTGTAGTTTTCAAAAATTTTTCATTTTTGATGAGACGCCGAATGAAAGCAGTTTAATCGCCGGCAACCGAAAACCCGCGATTTCCCGTAAATCCCGGCTCGGCCCGTATAGTCGAATGTATACAAAGAAAGTAAGCAGGAGTAAACTCATTTCCCGAACGATTTTTAAAATTTTTTTTCACCACTAAAACCCATGAGACTTGTAGTTTTCAAAAATTTTTCATTTTTGATGAGACGCCGAATGAAAGCAGTTTAATCGCCGGCAACCGAAAACCCGCGATTTCCCGTAAATCCCATCCCGTATAGTCGAATGTATACAAAGAAAGTAAGCAGGGAGTAAACTCATTTCCCGAACGATTTTTAAAATTATTTTTTCACCACTAAAACCCATGAGACTTGTAGTTTTCAAAAATATTTTCATTTTTGATGAGACGCCGAATGAAAGCAGTTTAATCGCCGGCAACCGAAAACCCGCGATTTCCCGTAAATCCCGTATAGTCGAATGTATACAAAGAAAGTAAGCAGGGAGTAAACTCATTTCCCGAACGATTTTTAAAATTATTTTTTCACCACTAAAACCCATGAGACTTGTAGTTTTCAAAAATATTTTCATTTTTGATGAGACGCCGAATGAAAGCAGTTTAATCGCCGGCAACCGAAAACCCGCGATTTCCCGTAAATCCCGTATAGTCGAATGTATACAAAGAAAGTAAGCAGGAGTAAACTCATTTCCCGAACGATTTTTAAAATTATTTTTTCACCACTAAAACCCATGAGACTTGTAGTTTTCAAAAATATTTTCATTTTTGATGAGACGCCGAATGAAAGCAGTTTAATCGCCGGCAACCGAAAACCCGCGATTTCCCGTAAATCCCGTATAGTCGAATGTATACAAAGAAAGTAAGCAGGGAGTAAACTCATTTCCCGAACGATTTTTAAAATTATTTTTTCACCACTAAAACCCATGAGACTTGTAGTTTTCAAAAATATTTTCATTTTTGATGAGACGCCGAATGAAAGCAGTTTAATCGCCGGCAACCGAAAACCCGCGATTTCCCGTAAATCCCGTATAGTCGAATGTATACAAAGAAAGTAAGCAGGGAGTAAACTCATTTCCCGAACGATTTTTAAAATTATTTTTTCACCACTAAAACCCATGAGACTTGTAGTTTTCAAAAATTTTTCATTTTTGATGAGACGCCGAATGAAAGCAGTTTAATCGCCGGCAACCGAAAACCCGCGATTTCCCGTAAATCCCGGCTCGGCCCGTATAGTCGAATGTATACAAAGAAAGTAAGCAGGAGTAAACTCATTTCCCGAACGATTTTTAAAATTATTTTTTCACCACTAAAACCCATGAGACTTGTAGTTTTCAAAAATATTTTCATTTTTGATGAGACGCCGAATGAAAGCAGTTTAATCGCCGGCAACCGAAAACCCGCGATTTCCCGTAAATCCCGTATAGTCGAATGTATACAAAGAAAGTAAGCAGGGAGTAAACTCATTTCCCGAACGATTTTTAAAATTATTTTTTCACCACTAAAACCCATGAGACTTGTAGTTTTCAAAAATATTTTCATTTTTGATGAGACGCCGAATGAAAGCAGTTTAATCGCCGGCAACCGAAAACCCGCGATTTCCCGTAAATCCCGTATAGTCGAATGTATACAAAGAAAGTAAGCAGGAGTAAACTCATTTCCCGAACGATTTTTAAAATTATTTTTTCACCACTAAAACCCATGAGACTTGTAGTTTTCAAAAATATTTTCATTTTTGATGAGACGCCGAATGAAAGCAGTTTAATCGCCGGCAACCGAAAACCCGCGATTTCCCGTAAATCCCGTATAGTCGAATGTATACAAAGAAAGTAAGCAGGGAGTAAACTCATTTCCCGAACGATTTTTAAAATTATTTTTTCACCACTAAAACCCATGAGACTTGTAGTTTTCAAAAATTTTTCATTTTTGATGAGACGCCGAATGAAAGCAGTTTAATCGCCGGCAACCGAAAACCCGCGATTTCCCGTAAATCCCGGATCGGCCCGTATAGTCGAATGTATACAAAGAAAGTAAGCAGGGAGTAAACTCATTTCCCGAACGATTTTTAAAATTATTTTTTCACCACTAAAACCCATGAGACTTGTAGTTTTCAAAAATATTTTCATTTTTGATGAGACGCCGAATGAAAGCAGTTTAATCGCCGGCAACCGAAAACCCGCGATTTCCCGTAAATCCCGTATAGTCGAATGTATACAAAGAAAGTAAGCAGGGAGTAAACTCATTTCCCGAACGATTTTTAAAATTATTTTTTCACCACTAAAACCCATGAGACTTGTAGTTTTCAAAAATATTTTCATTTTTGATGAGACGCCGAATGAAAGCAGTTTAATCGCCGGCAACCGAAAACCCGCGATTTCCCGTAAATCCCGTATAGTCGAATGTATACAAAGAAAGTAAGCAGGGAGTAAACTCATTTCCCGAACGATTTTTAAAATTATTTTTTCACCACTAAAACCCATGAGACTTGTAGTTTTCAAAAATATTTTCATTTTTGATGAGACGCCGAATGAAAGCAGTTTAATCGCCGGCAACCGAAAACCCGCGATTTCCCGTAAATCCCATCCCGTATAGTCGAATGTATACAAAGAAAAAGCAGGAGTAAACTCATTTCCCGAACGATTTTTAAAATTATTTTTTCACCACTAAAACCCATGAGACTTGTAGTTTTCAAAAATATTTTCATTTTTGATGAGACGCCGAATGAAAGCAGTTTAATCGCCGGCAACCGAAAACCCGCGATTTCCCGTAAATCCCTCGGCCCGTATAGTCGAATGTATACAAAGAAAGTAGCAGGGAGTAAACTCATTTCCCGAACGATTTTTAAAATTATTTTTTCACCACTAAAACCCATGAGACTTGTAGTTTTCAAAAATATTTTCATTTTTGATGAGACGCCGAATGAAAGCAGTTTAATCGCCGGCAACCGAAAACCCGCGATTTCCCGTAAATCCGGCTCGGCCCGTATAGTCGAATGTATACAAAGAAAGTAAGCAGGAGTAAACTCATTTCCCGAACGATTTTTAAAATTATTTTTTCACCACTAAAACCCATGAGACTTGTAGTTTTCAAAAATATTTTCATTTTTGATGAGACGCCGAATGAAAGCAGTTTAATCGCCGGCAACCGAAAACCCGCGATTTCCCGTAAATCCCGTATAGTCGAATGTATACAAAGAAAGTAAGCAGGGAGTAAACTCATTTCCCGAACGATTTTTAAAATTATTTTTTCACCACTAAAACCCATGAGACTTGTAGTTTTCAAAAATATTTTCATTTTTGATGAGACGCCGAATGAAAGCAGTTTAATCGCCGGCAACCGAAAACCCGCGATTTCCCGTAAATCCCATCGGCCCGTATAGTCGAATGTATACAAAGAAAGTAAGCAGGGAGTAAACTCATTTCCCGAACGATTTTTAAAATTATTTTTTCACCACTAAAACCCATGAGACTTGTAGTTTTCAAAAATATTTTCATTTTTGATGAGACGCCGAATGAAAGCAGTTTAATCGCCGGCAACCGAAAACCCGCGATTTCCCGTAAATCCCGTATAGTCGAATGTATACAAAGAAAGTAAGCAGGGAGTAAACTCATTTCCCGAACGATTTTTAAAATTATTTTTTCACCACTAAAACCCATGAGACTTGTAGTTTTCAAAAATATTTTCATTTTTGATGAGACGCCGAATGAAAGCAGTTTAATCGCCGGCAACCGAAAACCCGCGATTTCCCGTAAATCCCGGATCGGCCCGTATAGTCGAATGTATACAAAGAAAGTAAGCAGGGAGTAAACTCATTTCCCGAACGATTTTTAAAATTATTTTTTCACCACTAAAACCCATGAGACTTGTAGTTTTCAAAAATTTTTCATTTTTGATGAGACGCCGAATGAAAGCAGTTTAATCGCCGGCAACCGAAAACCCGCGATTTCCCGTAAATCCATCCCGTATAGTCGAATGTATACAAAGAAAGTAAGCAGGGAGTAAACTCATTTCCCGAACGATTTTTAAAATTATTTTTTCACCACTAAAACCCATGAGACTTGTAGTTTTCAAAAATATTTTCATTTTTGATGAGACGCCGAATGAAAGCAGTTTAATCGCCGGCAACCGAAAACCCGCGATTTCCCGTAAATCCCGTATAGTCGAATGTATACAAAGAAAGTAAGCAGGGAGTAAACTCATTTCCCGAACGATTTTAAAATTATTTTTTCGCCACTAAAACCCAAGAGACTTGTAGTTTTCAAAAATATTTTCATTTTGATGAGACGCCGAATGAAAGCAGTTTAATCGCCGGCAACCGAAAACCCGCGATTTCCCGTAAATCCCGTCGCCCGTATCGAATGTATACAAAGAAAGTAAGCAGGGAGTAAACTCATTTCCCGAACGATTTTTAAAATTATTTTTTCACCACTAAAACCCATGAGACTTTAGTTTTAAAAATATTTTCATTTTTGATGAGACGCGAATGAAAGCAGTTTAATCGCCGGCAACCGAAAACCCGCGATTTCCCGTAAATCCCGTATTAGTCGAATGTATACAAAGAAAGTAAGCAGGGAGTAAACTCATTTCCCGAACGATTTTTAAAATTATTTTTTCACCACTAAAACCCATGAGACTTAGTTTTCAAAAATATTTTCATTTTTGATGAGACGCCGAATGAAAGCAGTTTAATCGCCGGCAACCGAAAACCCGCGATTTCCCGTAAATCCCGTATATAGTCGAATGTATACAAAGAAAGTAGCAGGGAGTAAACTCATTTCCCGAACGATTTTTAAAATTATTTTTTCACCACTAAAACCCATGAGACTTGTAGTTTTCAAAAATATTTTCATTTTTGATGAGACGCCGAATGAAAGCAGTTTAATCGCCGGCAACCGAAAACCCGCGATTTCCCGTAAATCCCGATAGTCGAATGTATACAAAGAAAGTAAGCAGGGAGTAAACTCATTTCCCGAACGATTTTTAAAATTATTTTTTCACCACTAAAACCCATGAACTTGTAGTTTTCAAAAATTTTTCATTTTTGATGAGACGCCGAATGAAAGCAGTTTAATCGCCGGCAACCGAAAACCCGCGATTTCCCGAATCCCGGATCCCGTATAGTCGAATGTATACAAAGAAAGTAAGCAGGGAGTAAACTCATTTCCCGAACGATTTTTAAATTATTTTTTCACCACTAAAACCCATGAGACTTGTAGTTTTCAAAAATATTTTCATTTTTGATGAGACGCCGAATGAAAGCAGTTTAATCGCCGGCAACCGAAAACCCGCGATTTCCCGTAAATCCCGATCGGCCCGTATAGTCGAATGTATACAAAGAAAGTAAGCAGGAGTAAACTCATTTCCCGAACGATTTTTAAAATTATTTTTTCACCACTAAAACCCATGAGACTTGTAGTTTTCAAAAATTTTCATTTTTGATGAGACGCCGAATGAAAGCAGTTTAATCGCCGGCAACCGAAAACCCGCGATTTCCCGTAAATCCCGTATAGTCGAATGTATACAAAGAAAGTAAGCAGGGAGTAAACTCATTTCCCGAACGATTTTTAAAATTATTTTTTCACCACTAAAACCCATGAGACTTGTAGTTTTCAAAAATATTTTCATTTTTGATGAGACGCCGAATGAAAGCAGTTTAATCGCCGGCAACCGAAAACCCGCGATTTCCCGTAAATCCCGTATAGTCGAATGTATACAAAGAAAGTAAGCAGGGAGTAAACTCATTTCCCGAACGATTTTTTAAAATTATTTTTTCACCACTAAAACCCATGAAACTTGTAGTTTTCAAAAATGTTTTCATTTTTGATGAGACGCCGAATGAAAGCAGTTTAATCGCCGGCAACGAAAACCCGCGATTTCCCGTAAATCCCGTATAGTCGAATGTATACAAAGAAAGTAAGCAGGAGTAAACTCATTTCCCGAACGATTTTTAAAATTATTTTTTCACCACTAAAACCCATGAGACTTGTAGTTTTCAAAAATTTTTCATTTTTGATGAGACGCCGAATGAAAGCAGTTTAATCGCCGGCAACCGAAAACCCGCGATTTCCCGTAAATCCCGGCTCGGCCCGTATAGTCGAATGTATACAAAGAAAGTAAGCAGGGAGTAAACTCATTTCCCGAACGATTTTTAAAATTATTTTTTCACCACTAAAACCCATGAGACTTGTAGTTTTCAAAAATATTTTCATTTTTGATGAGACGCCGAATGAAAGCAGTTTAATCGCCGGCAACCGAAAACCGCGATTTCCCGTAAATCCCGGCTCGGCCGTATAGTCGAATGTATACAAAGAAAGTAGCAGGGAGTAAACTCATTTCCCGAACGATTTTTAAAATTATTTTTTCACCACTAAAACCCATGAGACTTGTAGTTTTCAAAAATATTTTCATTTTTTGATGAGACGCCGAATGAAAGCAGTTTAATCGCCGGCAACCGAAAACCCGCGATTTCCCGTAAATCCCGTATAGTCGAATGTATACAAAGAAAGTAAGCAGGGAGTAAACTCATTTCCCGAACGATTTTTAAAATTATTTTTCACCACTAAAACCCATGAGACTTGTAGTTTTCAAAAATATTTTCATTTTTAATGAGACGCCGAATGAAACCAGTTTAATCTCCGGCAACCGAAAACCCGCGATTTCCCGTAAATCCCGGGCTCGGCCGTATAGTCGAATGTATACAAAGAAAGTAAGCAGAGAGTAAACTCATTTCCCGAACGATTTTTAAAATTATTTTTTCACCACTAAAACCCATGAGACTTGTAGTTTTAAAAATATTTTCATTTTTGATGAGACGCCGAATGAAAGCAGTTTAATCGCCGGCAACCGAAAACCCGCGATTTCCCGTAAATCCCGTATAGTCGAATGTATACAAAGAAAGTAAGCAGGGAGTAAACTCATTTCCCGAACGATTTTTAAAATTATTTTTTCACCACTAAAACCATGAGACTTGTAGTTTTCAAAAATATTTTCATTTTTGATGAGACGCCGAATGAAAGCAGTTTAATCGCCGGCAACCGAAAACCCGCGATTTCCCGTAAATCCCGTATAGTCGAATGTATACAAAGAAAGTAAGCAGGGAGTAAACTCATTTCCCGAACGATTTTTAAAATTATTTTTTCACCACTAAAACCCATGAGACTTGTAGTTTTCAAAAATATTTTCATTTTTGATGAGACGCCGAATGAAAGCAGTTTAATCGCCGGCAACCGAAAACCCGCGATTTCCCGTAAATCCCGTATAGTCGAATGTATACAAAGAAAGTAAGGAGTAAACTCATTTCCCGAACGATTTTTAAAATTATTTTTTCACCACTAAAACCATGAGACTTGTAGTTTTCAAAAATATTTTCATTTTTGATGATGAGACGCCGAATGAAAGCAGTTTAATCGCCGGCAACCGAAAACCCGCGATTTCCCGTAAATCCCTCGGCCCGTATAGTCGAATGTATACAAAGAAAGTAAGCAGGGAGTAAACTCATTTCCCGAACGATTTTTAAAATTATTTTTTCACCACTAAAACCCATGAGACTTGTAGTTTTCAAAAATATTTCATTTTTGATGAGACGCCGAATGAAAGCAGTTTAATCGCCGGCAACCGAAAACCCGCGATTTCCCGTAAATCCCATCGGCCCGTATAGTCGAATGTATACAAAGAAAGTAAGCAGGGAGTAAACTCATTTCCCGAACGATTTTTAAAATTATTTTTTCACCACTAAAACCCATGAGACTTGTAGTTTTCAAAAATATTTTCATTTTTGATGAGACGCCGAATGAAAGCAGTTTAATCGCCGGCAACCGAAAACCCGCGATTTCCCGTAAATCCCGGATCGGCGTATAGTCGAATGTATACAAAGAAAGTAAGCAGGGAGTAAACTCATTTCCCGAACGATTTTTAAAATTATTTTTTCACCACTAAAACCCATGAGACTTGTAGTTTTCAAAAATATTTTCATTTTTGATGAGACGCCGAATGAAAGCAGTTTAATCGCCGGCAACCGAAAACCCGCGATTTCCCGTAAATCCCGTATAGTCGAATGTATACAAAGAAAGTAAGCAGGGAGTAAACTCATTTCCCGAACGATTTTTAAAATTATTTTTTCACCACTAAAACCCATGAGACTTGTAGTTTTCAAAAATATTTTCATTTTTGATGAGACGCCGAATGAAAGCAGTTTAATCGCCGGCAACCGAAAACCCGCGATTTCCCGTAAATCCCGTATAGTCGAATGTATACAAAGAAAGTAAGCAGGGAGTAAACTCATTTCCCGAACGATTTTTAAAATTATTTTTTCACCACTAAAACCCATGAGACTTGTAGTTTTCAAAATATTTTCATTTTTGATGAGACGCCGAATGAAAGCAGTTTAATCGCCGGCAACCGAAAACCCGCGATTTCCCGTAAATCCCATCCCGTATAGTCGAATGTATACAAAGAAAGTAAGCAGGGAGTAAACTCATTTCCCGAACGATTTTTAAAATTATTTTTTCACCACTAAAACCCATGAGACTTGTAGTTTTCAAAAATATTTTCATTTTTGATGAGACGCCGAATGAAAGCAGTTTAATCGCCGGCAACCGAAAACCCGCGATTTCCCGTAAATCCCGTATAGTCGAATGTATACAAAGAAAGTAAGCAGGGAGTAAACTCATTTCCCGAACGATTTTTAAAATTATTTTTTCACCACTAAAACCCATGAGACTTGTAGTTTTCAAAAATATTTTCATTTTTGATGAGACGCCGAATGAAAGCAGTTTAATCGCCGGCAACCGAAAACCCGCGATTTCCCGTAAATATCCCGTATAGTCGAATGTATACAAAGAAAGTAAGCAGGGAGTAAACTCATTTCCCGAACGATTTTTAAAATTATTTTTTCACCACTAAAACCCATGAGACTTGTAGTTTTCAAAAAATTTTCATTTTTGATGAGACGCCGAATGAAAGCAGTTTAATCGCCGGCAACCGAAAACCCGCGATTTCCCGTAAATCCCGTATAGTCGAATGTATACAAAGAAAGTAAGCAGGGAGTAAACTCATTTCCCGAACGATTTTTAAAATTATTTTTTCACCACTAAAACCCATGAGACTTGTAGTTTTCAAAAATATTTTCATTTTTGATGAGACGCCGAATGAAAGCAGTTTAATCGCCGGCAACCGAAAACCCGCGATTTCCCGTAAATCCGGATCCCCGTATAGTCGAATGTATACAAAGAAAGTAAGCAGGGAGTAAACTCATTTCCCGAACGATTTTTAAAATTATTTTTTCACCACTAAAACCCATGAGACTTGTAGTTTTCAAAAATATTTTCATTTTTGATGAGACGCCGAATGAAAGCAGTTTAATCGCCGGCAACCGAAAACCGCGATTTCCCGTAAATCCCGGATCGGCCGTATAGTCGAATGTATACAAAGAAAGTAAGCAGGGAGTAAACTCATTTCCCGAACGATTTTTAAAATTATTTTTTCACCACTAAAACCCATGAGACTTGTAGTTTTCAAAAATATTTTCATTTTTGATGAGACGCCGAATGAAAGCAGTTTAATCGCCGGCAACCGAAAACCCGCGATTTCCCGTGAATCCCGTATAGTCGAATGTATACAAAGAAAGTAAGCAGGGAGTAAACTCATTTCCCGAACGATTTTTAAAATTATTTTTTCACCACTAAAACCATGAGACTTGTAGTTTTCAAAAATATTTTCATTTTTGATGAGACGCCGAATGAAAGCAGTTTAATCGCCGGCAACCGAAAACCCGCGATTTCCCGTAAATCCTCGGGTATAGTCGAATGTATACAAAGAAAGTAAGCAGGGAGTAAACTCATTTCCCGAACGATTTTTAAAATTATTTTTTCACCACTAAAACCCATGAGACTTAGTTTTCAAAAATATTTTCATTTTTGATGAGACGCCGAATGAAAGCAGTTTAATCGCCGGCAACCGAAAACCCGCGATTTCCCGTAAATATCGGCCCGTATAGTCGAATGTATACAAAGAAAGTAAGCAGGGAGTAAACTCATTTCCCGAACGATTTTTAAAATTATTTTTTCACCACTAAAACCCATGAGACTTGTAGTTTTCAAAAATATTTTCATTTTTGATGAGACGCCGAATGAAAGCAGTTTAATCGCCGGCAACCGAAAACCCGCGATTTCCCGTAAATCCCGTATAGTCGAATGTATACAAAGAAAGTAAGCAGGGAGTAAACTCATTTCCCGAACGATTTTTAAAATTATTTTTTCACCACTAAAACCCATGAGACTTGTAGTTTTCAAAAATATTTTCATTTTTGATGAGACGCCGAATGAAAGCAGTTTAATCGCCGGCAACCGAAAACCCGCGATTTCCCGTAAATCCCGTATAGTCGAATGTATACAAAGAAAGTAAGCAGGGAGTAAACTCATTTCCCGAACGATTTTTAAAATTATTTTTTCACCACTAAAACCCATGAGACTTGTAGTTTTCAAAAATATTTTCATTTTTGATGAGACGCCGAATGAAAGCAGTTTAATCGCCGGCAACCGAAAACCCGCGATTTCCCGTAAATCCATCCCGTATAGTCGAATGTATACAAAGAAAGTAAGCAGGGAGTAAACTCATTTCCCGAACGATTTTTAAAATTATTTTTTCACCACTAAAACCCATGAGACTTGTAGTTTTCAAAAATATTTTCATTTTTGATGAGACGCCGAATGAAAGCAGTTTAATCGCCGGCAACCGAAAACCCGCGATTTCCCGTAAATCCCGTATAGTCGAATGTATACAAAGAAAGTAAGCAGGGAGTAAACTCATTTCCCGAACGATTTTTAAAATTTTTTTTCACCACTAAAACCCATGAGACTTGTAGTTTTCAAAAATATTTTCATTTTTGATGAGACGCCGAATGAAAGCAGTTTAATCGCCGGCAACCGAAAACCCGCGATTTCCCGTAAATCCCGGTCCCGTATAGTCGAATGTATACAAAGAAAGTAAGCAGGGAGTAAACTCATTTCCCGAACGATTTTTAAAATTATTTTTTCACCACTAAAACCCATGAGACTTGTAGTTTTCAAAAATATTTTCATTTTTGATGAGACGCCGAATGAAAGCAGTTTAATCGCCGGCAACCGAAAACCCGCGATTTCCCGTAAATCCCGGATCGGCCCGTATAGTCGAATGTATACAAAGAAAGTAAGCAGGGAGTAAACTCATTTCCCGAACGATTTTTAAAATTATTTTTTCACCACTAAAACCCATGAGACTTGTAGTTTTCAAAAATATTTTCATTTTTGATGAGACGCCGAATGAAAGCAGTTTAATCGCCGGCAACCGAAAACCCGCGATTTCCCGTAAATCCCATCGGCCCGTATAGTCGAATGTATACAAAGAAAGTAAGCAGGGAGTAAACTCATTTCCCGAACGATTTTTAAAATTATTTTTTCACCACTAAAACCCATGAGACTTGTAGTTTTCAAAAATATTTTCATTTTTGATGAGACGCCGAATGAAAGCAGTTTAATCGCCGGCAACCGAAAACCCGCGATTTCCCGTAAATCCTCCGTATAGTCGAATGTATACAAAGAAAGTAAGCAGGGAGTAAACTCATTTCCCGAACGATTTTTAAAATTATTTTTTCACCACTAAAACCCATGAGACTTGTAGTTTTCAAAAATATTTTCATTTTTGATGAGACGCCGAATGAAAGCAGTTTAATCGCCGGCAACCGAAAACCCGCGATTTCCCGTAAATATCCCGTATAGTCGAATGTATACAAAGAAAGTAAGCAGGGAGTAAACTCATTTCCCGAACGATTTTTAAAATTATTTTTTCACCACTAAAACCCATGAGACTTGTAGTTTTCAAAAATATTTTCATTTTTGATGAGACGCCGAATGAAAGCAGTTTAATCGCCGGCAACCGAAAACCCGCGATTTCCCGTAAATCCGTATAGTCGAATGTATACAAAGAAAGTAAGCAGGGAGTAAACTCATTTCCCGAACGATTTTTAAAATTATTTTTTCACCACTAAAACCCATGAGACTTGTAGTTTTCAAAAATATTTTCATTTTTGATGAGACGCCGAATGAAAGCAGTTTAATCGCCGGCAACCGAAAACCCGCGATTTCCCGTAAATCCCGTATAGTCGAATGTATACAAAGAAAGTAAGCAGGGAGTAAACTCATTTCCCGAACGATTTTTAAAATTATTTTTTCACCACTAAAACCCATGAGACTTGTAGTTTTCAAAAATATTTTCATTTTTGATGAGACGCCGAATGAAAGCAGTTTAATCGCCGGCAACCGAAAACCCGCGATTTCCCGTAAATCCCGTATAGTCGAATGTATACAAAGAAAGTAAGCAGGGAGTAAACTCATTTCCCGAACGATTTTTAAAATTATTTTTTCACCACTAAAACCCATGAGACTTGTAGTTTTCAAAAATATTTTCATTTTTGATGAGACGCCGAATGAAAGCAGTTTAATCGCCGGCAACCGAAAACCCGCGATTTCCCGTAAATCCCGGATCGGCCCGTATAGTCGAATGTATACAAAGAAAGTAAGCAGGGAGTAAACTCATTTCCCGAACGATTTTTAAAATTATTTTTTCACCACTAAAACCCATGAGACTTGTAGTTTTCAAAAATATTTTCATTTTTGATGAGACGCCGAATGAAAGCAGTTTAATCGCCGGCAACCGAAAACCCGCGATTTCCCGTAAATCCCGGATCGGCCCGTATAGTCGAATGTATACAAAGAAAGTAAGCAGGGAGTAAACTCATTTCCCGAACGATTTTTAAAATTATTTTTTCACCACTAAAACCCATGAGACTTGTAGTTTTCAAAAATATTTTCATTTTTGATGAGACGCCGAATGAAAGCAGTTTAATCGCCGGCAACCGAAAACCCGCGATTTCCCGTAAATCCCATCGGCCCGTATAGTCGAATGTATACAAAGAAAGTAAGCAGGGAGTAAACTCATTTCCCGAACGATTTTTAAAATTATTTTTTCACCACTAAAACCCATGAGACTTGTAGTTTTCAAAAATATTTTCATTTTTGATGAGACGCCGAATGAAAGCAGTTTAATCGCCGGCAACCGAAAACCCGCGATTTCCCGTAAATCCCGTATAGTCGAATGTATACAAAGAAAGTAAGCAGGGAGTAAACTCATTTCCCGAACGATTTTTAAAATTATTTTTTCACCACTAAAACCCATGAGACTTGTAGTTTTCAAAAATATTTTCATTTTTGATGAGACGCCGAATGAAAGCAGTTTAATCGCCGGCAACCGAAAACCCGCGATTTCCCGTAAATATCCCGTATAGTCGAATGTATACAAAGAAAGTAAGCAGGGAGTAAACTCATTTCCCGAACGATTTTTAAAATTATTTTTTCACCACTAAAACCCATGAGACTTGTAGTTTTCAAAAATATTTTCATTTTTGATGAGACGCCGAATGAAAGCAGTTTAATCGCCGGCAACCGAAAACCCGCGATTTCCCGTAAATCCCGATAGTCGAATGTATACAAAGAAAGTAAGCAGGGAGTAAACTCATTTCCCGAACGATTTTTAAAATTATTTTTTCACCACTAAAACCCATGAGACTTGTAGTTTTCAAAAATATTTTCATTTTTGATGAGACGCCGAATGAAAGCAGTTTAATCGCCGGCAACCGAAAACCCGCGATTTCCCGTAAATCCCGTATAGTCGAATGTATACAAAGAAAGTAAGCAGGGAGTAAACTCATTTCCCGAACGATTTTTAAAATTATTTTTTTCACCACTAAAACCCATGAGACTTGTAGTTTTCAAAAATATTTTCATTTTTGATGAGACGCCGAATGAAAGCAGTTTAATCGCCGGCAACCGAAAACCCGCGATTTCCCGTAAAATCCCGTATAGTCGAATGTATACAAAGAAAGTAAGCAGGGAGTAAACTCATTTCCCGAACGATTTTTAAAATTATTTTTTCACCACTAAAACCCATGAGACTTGTAGTTTTCAAAAATATTTTCATTTTTGATGAGACGCCGAATGAAAGCAGTTTAATCGCCGGCAACCGAAAACCGCGATTTCCCGTAAATCCCATCCCGTATAGTCGAATGTATACAAAGAAAGTAAGCAGGGAGTAAACTCATTTCCCGAACGATTTTTAAAATTATTTTTTCACCACTAAAACCCATGAGACTTGTAGTTTTCAAAAATATTTTCATTTTTGATGAGACGCCGAATGAAAGCAGTTTAATCGCCGGCAACCGAAAACCCGCGATTTCCCGTAAATCCCGGATCGGCCCGTATAGTCGAATGTATACAAAGAAAGTAAGCAGGGAGTAAACTCATTTCCCGAACGATTTTTAAAATTATTTTTTCACCACTAAAACCCATGAGACTTGTAGTTTTCAAAAATATTTTCATTTTTGATGAGACGCCGAATGAAAGCAGTTTAATCGCCGGCAACCGAAAACCCGCGATTTCCCGTAAATCTCGTATAGTCGAATGTATACAAAGAAAGTAAGCAGGGAGTAAACTCATTTCCCGAACGATTTTTAAAATTATTTTTTCACCACTAAAACCCATGAGACTTGTAGTTTTCAAAAATATTTTCATTTTTGATGAGACGCCGAATGAAAGCAGTTTAATCGCCGGCAACCGAAAACCCGCGATTTCCCGTAAATCCCGGGATCGGCCCGTATAGTCGAATGTATACAAAGAAAGTAAGCAGGCAGTAAACTCATTTCCCGAACGATTTTTAAAATTTTTTTTCACCACTAAAACCCATGAGACTTGTAGTTTTCAAAAATATTTTCATTTTTGATGAGACGCCGAATGAAAGCAGTTTAATCGCCGGCAACCGAAAACCCGCGATTTCCCGTAAATCCCGTATAGTCGAATGTATACAAAGAAAGTAAGCAGGGAGTAAACTCATTTCCCGAACGATTTTTAAAATTATTTTTTCACCACTAAAACCCATGAGACTTGTAGTTTTCAAAAATATTTTCATTTTTGATGAGACGCCGAATGAAAGCAGTTTAATCGCCGGCAACCGAAAACCCGCGATTTCCCGTAAATCCCGTATAGTCGAATGTATACAAAGAAAGTAAGCAGGGAGTAAACTCATTTCCCGAACGATTTTTAAAATTATTTTTTCACCACTAAAACCCATGAGACTTGTAGTTTTCAAAAATATTTTCATTTTTGATGAGACGCCGAATGAAAGCAGTTTAATCGCCGGCAACCGAAAACCCGCGATTTCCCGTAAATCCCGTATAGTCGAATGTATACAAAGAAAGTAAGCAGGGAGTAAACTCATTTCCCGAACGATTTTTAAAATTATTTTTTCACCACTAAAACCCATGAGACTTGTAGTTTTCAAAAATATTTTCATTTTTGATGAGACGCCGAATGAAAGCAGTTTAATCGCCGGCAACCGAAAACCCGCGATTTCCCGTAAATCCCATCCGTATAGTCGAATGTATACAAAGAAAGTAAGCAGGGAGTAAACTCATTTCCCGAACGATTTTTAAAATTATTTTTTCACCACTAAAACCCATGAGACTTGTAGTTTTCAAAAATATTTTCATTTTTGATGAGACGCCGAATGAAAGCAGTTTAATCGCCGGCAACCGAAAACCCGCGATTTCCCGTAAATCCCGTATAGTCGAATGTATACAAAGAAAGTAAGCAGGGAGTAAACTCATTTCCCGAACGATTTTTAAAATTATTTTTTCACCACTAAAACCCATGAGACTTGTAGTTTTCAAAAATATTTTCATTTTTGATGAGACGCCGAATGAAAGCAGTTTAATCGCCGGCAACCGAAAACCCGCGATTTCCCGTAAATCCCGTATAGTCGAATGTATACAAAGAAAGTAAGCAGGGAGTAAACTCATTTCCCGAACGATTTTTAAAATTATTTTTTCACCACTAAAACCCATGAGACTTGTAGTTTTCAAAAATATTTTCATTTTTGATGAGACGCCGAATGAAAGCAGTTTAATCGCCGGCAACCGAAAACCCGCGATTTCCCGTAAATCCCGTATAGTCGAATGTATACAAAGAAAGTAAGCAGGGAGTAAACTCATTTCCCGAACGATTTTTAAAATTATTTTTTCACCACTAAAACCCATGAGACTTGTAGTTTTCAAAAATATTTTCATTTTTGATGAGACGCCGAATGAAAGCAGTTTAATCGCCGGCAACCGAAAACCCGCGATTTCCCGTAAATCCGGATCGGCCCGTATAGTCGAATGTATACAAAGAAAGTAAGCAGGGAGTAAACTCATTTCCCGAACGATTTTTAAAATTATTTTTTCACCACTAAAACCCATGAGACTTGTAGTTTTCAAAAATATTTTCATTTTTGATGAGACGCCGAATGAAAGCAGTTTAATCGGCAACCGAAAACCCGCGATTTCCCGTAAATCCCGTATAGTCGAATGTATACAAAGAAAGTAAGCAGGGAGTAAACTCATTTCCCGAACGATTTTTAAAATTATTTTTTCACCACTAAAACCCATGAGACTTGTAGTTTTCAAAAATATTTTCATTTTTGATGAGACGCCGAATGAAAGCAGTTTAATCGCCGGCAACCGAAAACCCGCGATTTCCCGTAAATCCCGGACTCGGCCCGTATAGTCGAATGTATACAAAGAAAGTAAGCAGGGAGTAAACTCATTTCCCGAACGATTTTTAAAATTATTTTTTCACCACTAAAACCCATGAGACTTGTAGTTTTCAAAAATATTTTCATTTTTGATGAGACGCCGAATGAAAGCAGTTTAATCGCCGGCAACCGAAAACCCGCGATTTCCCGTAAATCCCGTATAGTCGAATGTATACAAAGAAAGTAAGCAGGGAGTAAACTCATTTCCCGAACGATTTTTAAAATTATTTTTTCACCACTAAAACCCATGAGACTTGTAGTTTTCAAAAATATTTTCATTTTTGATGAGACGCCGAATGAAAGCAGTTTAATCGCCGGCAACCGAAAACCCGCGATTTCCCGTAAATCCCGGGATCGGCCCGTATAGTCGAATGTATACAAAGAAAGTAAGCAGGGAGTAAACTCATTTCCCGAACGATTTTTAAAATTATTTTTTCACCACTAAAACCCATGAGACTTGTAGTTTTCAAAAATATTTTCATTTTTGATGAGACGCCGAATGAAAGCAGTTTAATCGCCGGCAACCGAAAACCCGCGATTTCCCGTAAATCCCGTATAGTCGAATGTATACAAAGAAAGTAAGCAGGGAGTAAACTCATTTCCCGAACGATTTTTAAAATTATTTTTTCACCACTAAAACCCATGAGACTTGTAGTTTTCAAAAATATTTTCATTTTTGATGAGACGCCGAATGAAAGCAGTTTAATCGCCGGCAACCGAAAACCCGCGATTTCCCGTAAATCCCGTATAGTCGAATGTATACAAAGAAAGTAAGCAGGGAGTAAACTCATTTCCCGAACGATTTTTAAAATTATTTTTTCACCACTAAAACCCATGAGACTTGTAGTTTTCAAAAATATTTTCATTTTTGATGAGACGCCGAATGAAAGCAGTTTAATCGCCGGCAACCGAAAACCCGCGATTTCCCGTAAATCCCGTATAGTCGAATGTATACAAAGAAAGTAAGCAGGGAGTAAACTCATTTCCCGAACGATTTTTAAAATTATTTTTTCACCACTAAAACCCATGAGACTTGTAGTTTTCAAAAATATTTTCATTTTTGATGAGACGCCGAATGAAAGCAGTTTAATCGCCGGCAACCGAAAACCCGCGATTTCCCGTAAATCCGGATCGGCCCGTATAGTCGAATGTATACAAAGAAAGTAAGCAGGGAGTAAACTCATTTCCCGAACGATTTTTAAAATTATTTTTTCACCACTAAAACCCATGAGACTTGTAGTTTTCAAAAATATTTTCATTTTTGATGAGACGCCGAATGAAAGCAGTTTAATCGCCGGCAACCGAAAACCCGCGATTTCCCGTAAATCCCGTATAGTCGAATGTATACAAAGAAAGTAAGCAGGGAGTAAACTCATTTCCCGAACGATTTTTAAAATTATTTTTTCACCACTAAAACCCATGAGACTTGTAGTTTTCAAAAATATTTTCATTTTTGATGAGACGCCGAATGAAAGCAGTTTAATCGCCGGCAACCGAAAACCCGCGATTTCCCGTAAATCCCGTATAGTCGAATGTATACAAAGAAAGTAAGCAGGGAGTAAACTCATTTCCCGAACGATTTTTAAAATTATTTTTTCACCACTAAAACCCATGAGACTTGTAGTTTTCAAAAATATTTTCATTTTTGATGAGACGCCGAATGAAAGCAGTTTAATCGCCGGCAACCGAAAACCCGCGATTTCCCGTAAATCCTCGTATAGTCGAATGTATACAAAGAAAGTAAGCAGGGAGTAAACTCATTTCCCGAACGATTTTTAAAATTATTTTTTCACCACTAAAACCCATGAGACTTGTAGTTTTCAAAAATATTTTCATTTTTGATGAGACGCCGAATGAAAGCAGTTTAATCGCCGGCAACCGAAAACCCGCGATTTCCCGTAAATCCCATCGGCCCGTATAGTCGAATGTATACAAAGAAAGTAAGCAGGGAGTAAACTCATTTCCCGAACGATTTTTAAAATTATTTTTTCACCACTAAAACCCATGAGACTTGTAGTTTTCAAAAATATTTTCATTTTTGATGAGACGCCGAATGAAAGCAGTTTAATCGCCGGCAACCGAAAACCCGCGATTTCCCGTAAATCCCGTATAGTCGAATGTATACAAAGAAAGTAAGCAGGGAGTAAACTCATTTCCCGAACGATTTTTAAAATTATTTTTTCACCACTAAAACCCATGAGACTTGTAGTTTTCAAAAATATTTTCATTTTTGATGAGACGCCGAATGAAAGCAGTTTAATCGCCGGCAACCGAAAACCCGCGATTTCCCGTAAATATCCCGTATAGTCGAATGTATACAAAGAAAGTAAGCAGGGAGTAAACTCATTTCCCGAACGATTTTTAAAATTATTTTTTCACCACTAAAACCCATGAGACTTGTAGTTTTCAAAAATATTTTCATTTTTGATGAGACGCCGAATGAAAGCAGTTTAATCGCCGGCAACCGAAAACCGCGATTTCCCGTAAATCCCGGATCGGCCCGTATAGTCGAATGTATACAAAGAAAGTAAGCAGGGAGTAAACTCATTTCCCGAACGATTTTTAAAATTATTTTTTCACCACTAAAACCCATGAGACTTGTAGTTTTCAAAAATATTTTCATTTTTGATGAGACGCCGAATGAAAGCAGTTTAATCGCCGGCAACCGAAAACCCGCGATTTCCCGTAAATCCCGTATAGTCGAATGTATACAAAGAAAGTAAGCAGGGAGTAAACTCATTTCCCGAACGATTTTTAAAATTATTTTTTCACCACTAAAACCCATGAGACTTGTAGTTTTCAAAAATATTTTCATTTTTGATGAGACGCCGAATGAAAGCAGTTTAATCGCCGGCAACCGAAAACCCGCGATTTCCCGTAAATCCCGGGACCGGCCCGTATAGTCGAATGTATACAAAGAAAGTAAGCAGGAGTAAACTCATTTCCCGAACGATTTTTAAAATTATTTTTTCACCACTAAAACCCATGAGACTTGTAGTTTTCAAAAATATTTTCATTTTTGATGAGACGCCGAATGAAAGCAGTTTAATCGCCGGCAACCGAAAACCCGCGATTTCCCGTAAATCCCGTATAGTCGAATGTATACAAAGAAAGTAAGCAGGGAGTAAACTCATTTCCCGAACGATTTTTAAAATTATTTTTTCACCACTAAAACCCATGAGACTTGTAGTTTTCAAAAATATTTTCATTTTTGATGAGACGCCGAATGAAAGCAGTTTAATCGCCGGCAACCGAAAACCCGCGATTTCCCGTAAATCCAATCCCGTATAGTCGAATGTATACAAAGAAAGTAAGCAGGGAGTAAACTCATTTCCCGAACGATTTTTAAAATTATTTTTTCACCACTAAAACCCATGAGACTTGTAGTTTTCAAAAATATTTTCATTTTTGATGAGACGCCGAATGAAAGCAGTTTAATCGCCGGCAACCGAAAACCCGCGATTTCCCGTAAATCCCGTATAGTCGAATGTATACAAAGAAAGTAAGCAGGGAGTAAACTCATTTCCCGAACGATTTTTAAAATTATTTTTTCACCACTAAAACCCATGAGACTTGTAGTTTTCAAAAATATTTTCATTTTTGATGAGACGCCGAATGAAAGCAGTTTAATCGCCGGCAACCGAAAACCCGCGATTTCCCGTAAATCCCGTATAGTCGAATGTATACAAAGAAAGTAAGCAGGGAGTAAACTCATTTCCGAACGATTTTTAAAATTTTTTTCACCACTAAAACCCATGAGACTTGTAGTTTTCAAAAATATTTTCATTTTTGATGAGACGCCGAATGAAAGCAGTTTAATCGCCGGCAACCGAAAACCCGCGATTTCCCGTAAATCTCCGTATAGTCGAATGTATACAAAGAAAGTAAGCAGGGAGTAAACTCATTCCCGAACGATTTTAAAATTATTTTTTCACCACTAAAACCCATGAGACTTGTAGTTTTCAAAAATATTTTCATTTTTGATGAGACGCCGAATGAAAGCAGTTTAATCGCCGGCAACCGAAAACCCGCGATTTCCCGTAAATCCCGTATAGTCGAATGTATACAAAGAAAGTAAGCAGGGAGTAAACTCATTTCCCGAACGATTTTTAAAATTATTTTTTCACCACTAAAACCCATGAGACTTGTAGTTTTCAAAATATTTTCATTTTGATGAGACGCCGAATGAAAGCAGTTTAATCGCCGGCAACCGAAAACCCGCGATTTCCCGTAAATCCCGGATCGGCCGTATAGTCGAATGTATACAAAGAAAGTAAGCAGGGAGTAAACTCATTTCCCGAACGATTTTTAAAATTATTTTTTCACCACTAAAACCCATGAGACTTGTAGTTTTCAAAAATATTTTCATTTTTGATGAGACGCCGAATGAAAGCAGTTTAATCGCCGGCAACCGAAAACCCGCGATTTCCCGTAAATCCCGTATAGTCGAATGTATACAAAGAAAGTAAGCAGGAGTAAACTCATTTCCGAACGATTTTTAAAATTATTTTTTCACCACTAAAACCCATGAGACTTGTAGTTTTCAAAAATATTTTCATTTTTGATGAGACGCCGAATGAAAGCAGTTTAATCGCCGGCAACCGAAAACCCGCGATTTCCCGTAAATCCCGTATAGTCGAATGTATACAAAGAAAGTAAGCAGGGAGTAAACTCATTTCCCGAACGATTTTTAAAATTATTTTTTCACCACTAAAACCCATGAGACTTGTAGTTTTCAAAAATAATTTTCATTTTTGATGAGACGCCGAATGAAAGCAGTTTAATCGCCGGCAACCGAAAACCCGCGATTTCCCGTAAATCCCGTATAGTCGAATGTATACAAAGAAAGTAAGCAGGGAGTAAACTCATTTCCCGAACGATTTTTAAAATTATTTTTTCACCACTAAAACCCATGAGACTTGTAGTTTTCAAAAATATTTTCATTTTTGATGAGACGCCGAATGAAAGCAGTTTAATCGCCGGCAACCGAAAACCCGCGATTTCCCGTAAATATCCCGTATAGTCGAATGTATACAAAGAAAGTAAGCAGGGAGTAAACTCATTTCCGAACGATTTTTAAAATTATTTTTTCACCACTAAAACCCATGAGACTTGTAGTTTTCAAAAATATTTTCATTTTTGATGAGACGCCGAATGAAAGCAGTTTAATCGCCGGCAACCGAAAACCCGCGATTTCCCGTAAATCCCGGACTCGGCCCGTATAGTCGAATGTATACAAAGAAAGTAAGCAGGGAGTAAACTCATTTCCCGAACGATTTTTAAAATTATTTTTTCACCACTAAAACCCATGAGACTTGTAGTTTTTCAAAAATATATTTCATTT
>JASGCC010002663.1:0-27361 GCA_030067915.1 Hydractinia echinata
CATGGGTTTCAGTGGTGAAAAATAATTTTAAAATCGTTCGGGAAATGAGTTTACTCCTGGGTACTTTCTTTGTATACATTCCACTAAACGGGCCGAGCCCGGGATTTACGGGAAATCGCGGGTTTTCGGTTCCGGAGATTAAACTGTTTCATTCGGCGTCTCATCAAAAATGAAAATATTTTGAAAACTGCAAGTCTCATGAGTTTTAGTGGTGAAAAAATAATTTTAAAAATCGTTCGGGAAATGAGTTTACTCCTTTACTTTCTTTGTATACATTCGACTATACGGGATTTACGGGAAATCGGGTTTTCGGTTGCCGGCGATTAAACTGTTTCATTCGGCGTCTCATCAAAAATGAAAATATTTTGAAAACTACAAGTCTCATGGGTTTTAGTGGTGAAAAAATAATTTTAAAAATCGTTCGGGAAATGAGTTTACTCCCTGCTTACTTTCTTTGTATACATTCGACTATACGGGATTTACGGAAATCGCGGGTTTTCGGTTGCCGGCGATTAAACTGCTTTCATTCGGCGTCTCATCAAAAATGAAAATATTTTTGAAAACTACAAGTCTCATGGGTTTTAGCGGTGAAAAAATAATTTTAAAAATCGTTCGGGAAATGAGTTTACTCCCTGTACTTTCTTTGTATACATTCCACTATACGGGCCGAGCCGGATTTACGGGAAATCGCGGGTTTTCGGTTGCCGGGATTAAACTGCTTTCATTCGGCGTCTCATCAAAAATGAAAACATTTTTTGAAGTGAAAAATAATTTTAAAAATCGTTCGGGAAATGAGTTTACTCCCTGGGTACTTTCTTTGTATACATTCACTAACGGGCCGACCGGATTTACGGGAAATCGCGGGTTTTCGGTTTCCGGAGATTAAACTGGTTTCATTCGGCGTCTCATCAAAAATGAAAATATTTTTGAAAACTACAAGTCTCATGGGTTTTAGTGGTGAAAAAATAATTTTAAAAATCGTTCGGGAAATGAGTTTACTCCCTGGGTACTTTCTTTGTATACATTCCACTATACGGGCCGAGCCGGGATTTACGGAAAATCGCGGGTTTTCGGTTGCCGGCGATTAAACTGCTTTCATTCGGCGTCTCATCAAAAATGAAAAATTTTTGAAAACTACAAGTCTCATGGTTTTAGTGGTGAAAAAATAATTTTAAAAATCGTTCGGGAAATGAGTTTACTCCCTGGGTACTTTCTTTGTATACATTCACTAACGGGCCGACCCGGGATTTACGGGAAATCGCGGGTTTTCGGTTCCGGAGATTAAACTGTTTCATTCGGCGTCTCATCAAAAATAAAATATTTTTGAAAACTACAAGTCTCATGGTTTTAGTGGTGAAAAATAATTTTAAAAATCGTTCGGGAAATGAGTTTACTCCTTTACTTTCTTTGTATACATTCGACTATACGGGATTTACGGGAAATCGGGTTTTTCGGTTGCCGGCGATTAAACTGCTTTCATTCGGCGTCTCATCAAAAATGAAAAACATTTTTGAAAACTACAAGTCTCAATGGGTTTTAGTGGCTGAAAAAAATAATTTTAAAAAATCGTTCGGGAAATGAGTTTACTCCCCTGGGTACTTTCTTTGTATACATTCGACTATATGGCCGAGCCGGATTTTACGGAAATCGCGGGTTTCGGTTGCCGGCGATTAACTGCTTTCATTCGGCGTCTCATCAAAAATGAAAACATTTTTGAAAACTACAAGTCTCATGGGTTTTAGTGGTGAAAAAATAATTTTAAAAAATCGTTCGGGAAATGAGTTTACTCCCTGCTTACTTTCTTTGTATACATTCGACTATAACGGCGGATTTACGGAAATCGCGGGTTTTCGGTTGCCGGCGATTTAAACTGGCTTTCATTCGGCGTCTCATCAAAAATGAAATATTTTTGAAAACTACAAGTCTCATGGTTTAGTGGTGAAAAAATAATTTTAAAATCGTTCGGGAAAGTGAGTTTACTGCCTGCTTACTTTCTTTGTATACATTCGACTATACGGGCCGAGCCCGGATTTACGGAAATCGCGGGTTTTCGTTGCCGGCGATTAAACTGCTTTCATTCGGCGTCTCATCAAAAATGAAAATATTTTTGAAAACTGCAAGTCTCATGGGTTTTAGTGGTGAAAAAATAATTTTAAAAATCGTTCGGGAAATGAGTTTACTCCTGCTTACTTTCTTTGTATACATTCGATATACGGGATTTACGGGAAATCGCGGTTTTCGGTTGCCGGCGATTAAACTGCTTTCATTCGGCGTCTCATCAAAAATGAAAAATTTTTGAAAACTACAAGTCTCATGGGTTTTAGTGGTGAAAAAATAATTTTAAAAATCGTTCGGGAAATGAGTTTATTCCCTGTACTTTCTTTGTATACATTCACTAAACGGCTCGTCGATGTTAAGGTACATTTACGGGGTTTAAAGTTTTTAACTCGCCGTAGGCAAGCCGTGTATCGGGCGAGTGAATATTTTAACGCGCCATCTGGTCTGCACATTTTTCGGTAAAGGCAAAACGTGCGCGCAGTGGCTTTTCGACGAAAAAAGGGTTCTTGAGATTTGTGCTGGTAGTGTTTCAAACAGAAAAAACAATATTACGAAGTAGGATTCATACCAAGTTTGTGGTAAGTTTATTTATAACGTTATTCTCAATATGTTATATAATACCTTATGTTTTTCTTAAGCTTTTTTGAAATAATCTGGCTTCCAGCTATTTCTAAAGCCTCTTGATTCTGCTAATAGCTAGCTATATATAACTTACTGCTAAAAATATTTACTACTGCTACATAGCCTGCTAGAAACATCAGTAAAGTTTACTGTACATATGACTATATATATATATATAAGTAACTCAATTCTAATTATGGCAGGTAGCTATATAATTTACTAGCTAGCTAGCTATGTATCTCAATATATATATAGTATAGTATTTTTAACACTAAAAAGCTGTCACAGCCTTCCTTATTTATATAATTATTTCTACATCAGAAGATTTTGTTAGCACAAGTAATATAAAGTTGAAAGTTTGAAAACTTAACTCTTCAGGCACACTAGAAGAAAACTTTCACGATTAGGAATTGTTTTAGTTTTTTATCCACATTAAATAGTATATAGCTATACGTATAAATATTGTACAGCAATTCCTGCAACAGCAGTAAAAATCAAATTAAAGAAAGTCGCTCAAATGCAATTCTTAATTATGAAATCTGTGTAATAATAAAAATAAAAATTTGCAATATAAGCCTCAATGAACGTAGTGTATATTTAACAATTTATATAAAGTTCAATTTTTACAGAGTTTCATGTCAAATATTTATATATTCAGTTCTCTTTTCAGTGCGTCACAGTACTTTAAAATTGTTAGTACTTTTTCATATTTAATGCATTCTTCTTCGTTTTTTGGTTTTAACGTTAACGCAGTAGCACTTTTATACAGTTTATTTCTAAAGTTTTTAACTCTGTTCTTTTTTTTTCCTCTAAGTTAAGCTTAACTTCTACTTCTGCCAACAAGACCATATTCACACTTCGTGTTATCACTTCTACTTGCCTTCATTTGCTTTCTCAATTTGTCATATTTCCACACAAGAGGAATATCGCCAATAACTGTTTTTAGCATTAAAGATGTTTTTTGACAATTTTGAGGTGGATGAATTAAAAACAAATTTTGGTGGTTTGAAATATTAAGCCAGTAATGTTATTTTCTTTGAATCTTTACCTGGTTCTGTTGTGTTAGCTGGTAAAACTTGTGGAGATAATGGTAATTGTTGGATAATACTTTTTTTTAGTGTGGATGATTGTTGTGGTGGAAACAGGGGCAGATGTGTTTGGTGGGTATCTGAAACTTTTTGAATTGTTGAAGTAGCTATGTTGGTGTCGTCAGCATAATTTTCATATATCTTGAGGGTTTTTATTGTTACAATTTCGCTGTCTACAGTAACCTTCAACGCAGGTACTTTGTGAATATTCATTAAACATTTTTCCCACAATCTAAAAGCACAACATTTTTATATTATATTCAGTTTTTCATAAGGTCTTCCTGTTTTGTTGTTGTTGTGTTTTTTTATTCAATTTTGGTCAGGGACTGTCTCAAACTTATTTGTATGCAATACACACAACTTGTGTAATAAACTTTGTTTGTTTGATAAAATCAACACTACACTTTCTTGACAACAGTGCATAGAAATTGAAACAACAATTCATTGGTGACACTTAAATTGTTGAATTACAAGGACTGATTATCTCTTAAATAATACAGAGAGTGTATGTGTCTGTGACAGGCAAAATTAATGTGTTCATTTTTCTTTGATGTAACGAAAAACTTCTCAAATTTTAAATTTTCAGACGTTACGGCGTAACGTCAATATTACTACTTTAACGTCAATATCTTACTTTAAATTAAAGTTATTAATTATTATTTTTCCATGGACCTTATTGACTAGTATATATATTAACTAATGAAGTAACTTATAGTAAATAGACAATACCGTTGAAGGTTCTGTTCTTCTTTTTGCAGAGTTGACGATCGGTAGTGGTGCAGTTGCAGCATACTGTCATCTGGTTGATCCTGTACATTCTTTAAAAAAGATGCCTTCCCTTGTTTCTTGCCACCACTTATGGGTATCCAACAAGAAGTCTGCTATTCTTTTCAAGTAGCATTCGTGATCTCTTGGATATTTCTCTATCCAGTGGAATGGTATCAATGTTCCTATGAATTTAATGGAAGCAATTACACAAACTCTTTAGTAAGTAGACACTGGAGTCAAGTTAAATTTCCACCTACATGATGTTTCAAAATAGAATTAGAATAAGGAGGAATGATTTGTTCTGAATGGACATTAAATTGATGTGATTTGTTCCAAAACTACAGAAATATGTTAGTGGAAATTAATTGGAAATTTCAAGACCAACATCTAAAATTTAAAAAAAATTGACCAAAGTTTTGTTTATCTGAGAATACATTTGATCTTACACGTGCATACAAACAGCTAAATGACTGAATCAAATGAATTATTTTTTTATTTACCTGTTAATGTTTTCTTTATTGTTTGATAAAGAGATTCAAACATGTTATCATGGTGATCTTCTGGTATATTACCTTCTCCTAGTTTTGCCGATGCTTGTACTCTAATTAGGAGCATTACAAATTACGTTTTCTGTGTGGTTGTTTGACGTAAGTTTTGGTCATAGTTTTTATAGGATTAAAAAAAGCTTCCTCCTTTTCTGTGTTAGCTGTGCGACCAGAAACAATGCGCAATTGTGTACTTGAATGCCTTATCAGTGAATGATAATAGACACCAAGAATTTTCTAGATGTTAGGGATTTCAGTTTTCCACGTAGATTGATTTTTATTATCATTGCATGCACATGTGTTGCATTTACTAACCGCAAGATGTTTTTGAACGTTTCTTTTACTGTCTGGCAGGTACAACAGTTCCATAATTTCACAAAGTGACTGGAGCAATGTTGATGTGAAATGTCCTATAAAGGATTAATCATTTTTAAAGCTAAAAAAGTTACAATAGTCAAAATATAAATACTATAAAGAGTTTTGGGAGTTATTCTGTTTCTAAAATTTTTGAGATTTTAATAATTTTTGCCAATAACTGAAGGATATTTAAGATAGAAAAATTTGAAACGAGATCGATATTTACCCTTCAAATTATCCAATGCCCAGTTCGTAACAATTAGCAAACTTTTACGATAGTCTGAAGAATTTTTAGCTTTTTTGTTGTTAAATGAAGCATCAATCACTGCTAGTTAATTTTGCCTTTTTTCCTGTACATGATGCGGTAGCTCACAGTAGATGTTTTTTATGTGATTTGATACATCATGTAGGGGCTCATTGTTCAACACTTTCATATTTCTCTAAGTTAAGTTCTGACAACGACCAATTGTGTTTGCCAAACACCAATGCCGGAAGTCGTTGAATGCCATGCATTTCTGCTTGCAAACAAATGGCTTAATTCTTTTTGCAGGAAGATCACAAGAAAATTTTACATTACGTTGGTGAAGTTCATTTATCAATTCATGTTTCTTCAATCCGTCATAAAGTTTTACGGCACCATTATTTAATTTATCTGCAGAAGAAACAGATTTTAATACGTGGCTGATTACGATCTTGTAGAGAAAGATGCTTTAAATTGAAGGTATGTACGAGACTAGCAACACAATCTGCATGCACCGGACACGAGAAGCAAAAGTAATTTCCACCTTTCTGCTGACCTGATTCAAATGAAGCTGCAGGACTATCACCCTTAAAGAAACGCATAACATCGATAATGTCATATCCAATGCTTCTTCCATGGCCATGATGTCCTTAATACGTTCATTCGAATATAGAAGTTGTTGATCTGTGGAAGGGCATCTTGCCAAGAGGTAAAGCTCAGGTTTTTTCCACAATGGCTTGTACATTTATCCTTATATTGGTATTTAAATAATATTCTTCGTCGGTTAGGAACAAAGCAGGATCGTACATGCATGACACAAGCATTAAAAGGTGACTATGACTAGCAATCGAGGATCCATCATGCCAAAATATTAAGTGACGTCGTCTTTCAAAACATTTCAAAGAATGTTTTAATTTCTCAAAACAGCTTTCAGAATTGTATTCTCCAATTCTTTTTAAATGTTTTATAACGTCATCTTTCGACATGTTGTCGTAATCAGCATCCGACCTAATAACAAAAAAAATGTTTGTTAAGATCTTTGAAATTTTTTAGACTTATCAATAGGTTAACCTTAACATTCATTATTTCTCCTGAAAGATAAAAGAAATTGTGCAAGCTAACCACTAGCCCAAAATTATTGAAAATAAAGGACTACTAAAAGGATCAAACAGTAAGATAATAACCTAAATCTCATGAAGGGTAGATGTTTTTGTAGCATGTCTTCCCGTATTTTCTTTAGTGACATTTTTCGTCCACTCACTTGCACTGTTTCCTCCATAATTTTGTTTTCTTTTAGAACCACCCTGGTGAAATTTTGTGGAATTAGAAGTTCACCAAGTGAGTATTCTCCATTCAAAAATTTTCCCTTTTAAATGTCTCATTTACTTTGTCATTCGTTGCATCCACTGGTAGGGAAATATCCTTAAAGTTGTTGATGTTGAGTCTAAATATGTAAAGTCTTGTAAAAAAAAATTGTACAATTAATGAATTAATGTCTCTCATGAAACTGCTTTAAACATCAAGATAAATGAAGTTTGTTTCATATATACCTGCGTTTTTTTCGCCTTACTCTAGTAAAACTGTCGTCTAGATCATTTGATGTGACGCAGCATTTATATCTTGCTAAATCGCACCCGCTAAACGATAGGAGTTTTTTCATGACCTGTCCATGATTTCTTGGCAGTGACCCTAAATAGCATATAAATAAATATTAAAGTCGTTGATAATAAATAAATTATTACATGCCTTAATAATTTTGAATTTCTTATGTCAAAAAGACATGATTATATACATGATTTTTGCTTGCGCTGGAAATAAATTGTTTAAAAACATTTTGCCAAGTATACTGACCGTTCATATTTCTTAGTTTATGTCGCCTTGCTAGATCGGCAAAGTTAATTTTGTGTCCGTCTGCATAGCCCTGGACTTCCTCCAGACACTCTTTTTTGTTCCACTGGAAGTTTTCCAGTGGTCCAGTATGATCGTATGGTCGTTTTAAGCCCTACAAAAAGCGTACATTACCCATATATAAAATGCCATTTTATGATTGTATACAATTAGTTTAGAACATTATTTACCTGAGTTTTTTTTGCGACATTTTCATTTGTGCGATTTTATAGCATCAACCTTATTTTCAAAGCTTGAATGTAAACGCAGTTTGTTTCTGTGTCTTAGGGAGACAGGGACTCCATAGGCGCTATAAAAAATATTGCAATTAAATTAACGCACATTCGACAGTTTTTTATGATATCAACATTCTTATTAGAATTACTGCAAAGTACTGAAATGTTAAAAATTTAAACAGCAAATTATAAGTTAAGGTCGTTAATTCTTGTGTGTTTACTGTTTTAGATGTCGAAATTGGTTACTAATGTAATCTGGTTACCGTTCAACTGCTGTTTCTGACCATTGATTCTCAATATCTTTTTTAACGGTGCGCAAAAGATCACGTTTTTCGTTTTCGTCTTTCTCCAGTACCAACGTTTTAAACTGGGATGTAAATGACGTATTGTACTTAGATGCAAACTTCGTCATCAAGTACGCATACTGCATTGTCAAGTCGATTCTATATATACGTTAAAAAAATAGTTTTTATATGTATGTAGCCTAATTTATTTTATTGTATTATTTAAATTTAATGATAAAACAACAAACCTTAATTTCTTTTTTCCGGAACAAACCACTTTTTTCGGCTTTAATTTTTAACGACGCCTTTTTAACGGGAAATAACGTCAGCTGCTGTAGGTGCTGTTCTTGACAACCAAGGCAGTTTTGGAAAGTGTGTTTTTTCTTTTTCTCTGGTGTTAAATTGAACCAAGCTTGCAGAGAAAAGCATTCTAATAACTGGTCTCTCAAGGTCGGGTTACGTTTTGCTAATCCGCGGACATTTTCGACTATTTTTGGAAAATTGCGTATAAAGGTCTTGTAGTCGACAGAGTTAACAATGTCACCATATTTCTGCTTTAATTCCCTGTACCTGTAGTTATAAACACGACCATTAAATACTTTTTTATTTTCGCTCTGAATTTGTTGTAGTGGTGTATCTGTTGTCAAAATTACGTACGATCCTATTTTCACAAAACCACAACTAAGCGGATCAATAATCGAACATTTTCGCTACATTTACAATACCGCCACTAAAATTTCTGCTATTCCTTCCCGCCTTGAAAAAAATATCGTATTTTGCCGCCCTAGTAATACGCAAACGTGATTGGACAAAATAACAATTTCGTTCCCAAAGCATCAGAGTTATAGAGACAGGACACTGGAAACGAGGGTGTTAAATAGCAGAATGCATTTCGTTGCGCGTCTACTTTATTCTGTTCGTTACAACGAGCCAATCATGGACGAGTATTCCAGTGTACCAGTTACTTTGTCGCTGTATAGTTCAGACCCGGGGAAAAACAACAACAAACGAAAAAAATAAAATAAGCAACAGAAATTTAATGATATTAATGTGCCAAATGTGCCAAATAATAATATACCTGATAGCTTTTTTTTTTTTAAATTAGTGTTTTTGTGCTATTAGATCTTTTCATAATTCTTGGATGAGCCATAAGAAAAAAAAAGTAACAAAATATAAAACAGCTGGCTAGCTATACAAGAAAATAAATTTGACATTGATGTATTTCCTAGTAGAATATGATAAATATCAGTACATTCAATAGCTATACAAAAGTATGGTTTCTAAAATAACCATAACTAATAAAATAATTGAAATTAAAAAGAAAATTTAACAATAAATATGCTTTGCTCTACCATTGAGCTACCCTTTTTTCAAAAGGAACTGGATTTGAACCAGTATCAAGCATGTGAATTACATTTACAAAACAAAGTAAAGAATATTAAAACATCAACATCTATACATAGATTTTCTTTAAGAAACATTTCAAGCTGAAAACACATTTTTTTCAATGAGAACGATTAAAATCAGGCTAGCTGTTTCATATTTTTTTATACTTCTTCCAGCCTAACTTATTCTTATCTGTTTTACAACTTAAAAATTCCTTATTTTATTCCAATTTATGCAATAATTTTAGGTCTTTTGTTGCTGAGGGAACTCTGTAATTGTGCTCATGAACAAGCAAGCCATAAGTTTGTGATGGGTTTATTATAGGGCAAAATTCAGACCCAGGTTGTTCCTAGTGAAAAAATAATTTGAGCTTGAGGCTGTTCTTATTTTTTTGTGTTCTTATAAAATGATGACATATTTGTTGGCAAATGAGCTGTGAAATAACTTTTTGATTCTTAAAAGTGACAGAAAACAAGTTTTAAATTTAACGTTAAATGTAAGACCCTTTCGGGTATTAAATACAAGGCAGTTATTTTGAAGTCTTTCTAGTAATGAGTTTTTTAAGAATAAACACTGGAGATTGCGTTCTGATTGGTTAAGAGTTAACATTGAAATAACACCGCTGAAAAGTAGAAACTGTTTCTAATTTACAGGAAAGTGAATTTTTAAAAGCAAAATCAAAAACGAGCAAATCTACACAACTCAGATCAATCCAGCTGAATCAATATTACAAACAAGAATTTGGTCTGGAAATTTTTTAAGTTTGTAAAAGAGAAAGTGTTTCACACTTTCAATAAGAAGTGTTTTAAACGGAAAGAAGTCGCAAAGAAAAAAGTGGGCATCATATAGAGGTGTCATACAGTCAGGGAAATCCTCTTAATTAAGCTGTATAGCTTAATTTGGAGATCTCCTAAATAAGCTGTATCATACAGCTTAATTAGGTGACATACATCTAAATTAGGAGGTAAAAAAAGTTTTCCCTGATTTCTCGAAAAAATGTAAATTTTAGCAGAATCACCGCTGCAGCTCTTTCATCGTCAGTTTCACCACTATATTATAAAAGAAGAACGGTATTTCCAGCACCCCGGGTTCAAAAGATATGAACTATAAACAATGGTTCATTGTTAGTGATAGTCTATTTAAGCTGTACTGCATCCTAGTTAGGATGTCACGTCACGTGATACATCCTATTTAAGCGGATATTTTGAAAACTTCAAATTTAGCGGATCTCCGGGGTGCTACGAAAAAACTAATGTACTGGAGATGTTTATATGCTGGAAATATTGGATTTATTCAGTTAGATAGATGCTAAAATTCAGTTAAATGTGTGTTTTAGACGATCAAAGTTTTGTACATCTTAAATAAGCTGTAAAACGCCTAATTAGACTGTATCATACATCCTAATTAAGCTGACATCTAAATTAAGCTGTACAGATTAATTAAGAGGATTTTCCCTGACTGCCATAGGGTTTAAAATTCAACTTGCCCAGTACAATAAAAAAAAATTAAGATAGTAGCTAGGCTAGCTAGCTAAGTCTGAAATTGCTTGTTGATATGCTTCCCTCACAAAATATAAATCATTTCTCCTAGCTTGTTAGCTAGACAGAACTTAGATTAATTAGATTCTGGACTAAGATTAGCTAATACTGACTATTTTTTATTGTTTTATCAGATGTATAAACAAACAAACTAGCTACAAACCGTTTTTTTTTTAATCTGTTGCCTGGGTAAGGTTTGTTAAATATGGCGGCAGGGACCTTCGCGGCACATAAAGCCTTCTCCAGAAAAATGCAGACCAGGTAATGGCGGCTACTGGAAAGTTTTGAAAGACACCAGAGAAAAAATATGCTTGGGGCTAGCTGAATTTTGCTTAATAAAACAAACAAATAACTGAAATACTTAGTAAAAACAATACTTTTAACATTTCTCACATGGTATAAGTCACAAGTTAACCAGAAAACCTAATATCATCCCAAAAAGCAGCTACAACGTCAAAATAATCAAATTTAAGGGGGGGAATCCTAAAATATTAATACTTTCCTCTTTAATCTGGATATATACCATGTAAGATATGGTCAAAGCATGTGTTTGGGTATTATAAAAATAAAGTTTGAACGCCTGATTGTAAAAATTCAGCCAGCCCCAAGCGAAAATATACTATTTTTCATACCTCTTAAACTTTCTCACATTTCCCATGAAAGAGCCAACATTATCCAAGGGACGATATGTTTTATGAAAGTCGAAGGGTTCTACTGACCAAATATGATTCGAGTTTGGTACAGCGGTTAACAAAATCATTATAACAAAGCAACAAAGTCAGCAAAAATTCAAAAAGTAAAAAGCGTGTATTTTGCAGACCGTACCTTAACGTCGTCGAGTTCATTCGGCGTCTCATCAAAAATGAAAATATTTTTGAAAACTACAAGTCTCATGGATTTTAGTGGTGAAAATATAATTTTAAAAATCGTTCTGGAAATGTGTTTACTCCCTGCTTACTTTCTTTGTATACATTCGACTATACGGGCCGAGTCCGGGATTTACGGGAAATCGGGGTTTTCGGTTGCCGGCGATTAAACTGCTTTCATTCGGCGTCTCATCAAAAATGAAAATATTTTTGAAAACTACAAGTCTCATGGGTTTTAGTGGTGAAAAAATAATTTTAAAAATCGTTCGGGAAATGAGTTTACTCCCTGCTTACTTTCTTTGTATACATTCGACTATACCGGGATTTACGGTAAATCGCGGGTTTTCGGTTGCCGGCGATTAAACTGCTTTCATTCGGCGTCTCATCAAAAATGAAAATATTTTTGAAAACTACAAGTCTCACGGGTTTTAGTGGTGAAAAAATAATTTTAAAAATCGTTCGGGAAATGAGTTTACTCCCTGCTTACTTTCTTTGTATACATTCGACTTTACGGCCGAGCCGGGATTTACGGGAAATCGCGGGTTTTTCGGTTGCCGGCGATTAAATTGCTTTCATTCGACGTCTCATAAAAATGAAAAATTTTTGAAAACTACAAGTCTCAGGGTTTTAGTGGTGAAAAAATAATTTTAAAAATCGTTCGGGAAATGAGTTTACTCCCTGGCTTACTTTCTTTGTATACATTCGACTATACGGGCCGAGCCGGGATTTACGGGAAATCGCGGGTTTTCGGTTGCCGGCGATTAAACTGCTTTCATTCGGCGTCTCATCAAAAATGAAAATTTTTGAAAACTACAAGTCTCATGGGTTTTAGTGGTGAAAAAATAATTTTAAAAATCGTTCGGGAAATGAGTTTACTCCCTGGCTTACTTTCTTTGTATACATTCGACTATAGGGCCGAGCCGGGATTTACGGGAAATCGCGGGTTTTCGGTTGCCGGCGATTAAACTGCTTTCATTCGGCGTCTCATCAAAAATGAAAACATTTTGAAAACTACAAGTCTCATGGGTTTTAGTGGTGAAAAAATAATTTTAAAATCGTTCGGGAAATGAGTTTACTCCTGGGTACTTTCTTTGTATACATTCGACTATACGGGCGGGATTTACGGGAAATCGCGGGTTTTCGGTTGCCGGCGATTAAACTGCTTTCATTCGGCGTCTCATCAAAAATGAAAATATTTTTGAAAACTACAAGTCTCATGGGTTTTAGTGGTGAAAAAATAATTTTAAAAATCGTTCGGGAAATGAGTTTACTCCCTGCTTACTTTCTTTGTATACATTCGACTATACGGGCCGAGCCGGGATTTACGGGAAATCGCGGGTTTTCGGTTGCCGGCGATTAAACTGCTTTCATTCGCGTCTCATCAAAAATGAAAATATTTTTGAAAACTACAAGTCTCATGGTTTTAGTGGTGAAAAAATAATTTTAAAAAATCGTTCGGGAAATGAGTTTACTCCCTGCTTACTTTCTTTGTATACATTCCACTATACGGGCCGAGCCGGGATTTACGGGAAATCGCGGGTTTTCGGTTGCCGGCGATTAAACTGCTTTCATTCGCGTCTCATCAAAAATGAAAATATTTTTGAAAACTACAAGTCTCATGGGTTTTAGTGGTGAAAAAATAATTTTAAAAATCGTTCGGGAAATGAGTTTACTCCCTGGCTTACTTTCTCTGTATACATTCGACTATACGGGCCGAGCCCGGGATTTACGGGAAATCGCGGGTTTTCGGTTGCCGGCGATTAAACTGCTTTCATTCGACGTCTCATCAAAAATGAAAACATTTTGAAAACTACAAGTCTCAATGGGTTTAGTGGTGAAAAAATAATTTTAAAAAATCGTTCGGGAAATGAGTTTTACTCCCTGCTTACTTTCCTTGTATACATTCGACTATAACGGGATTTACGGGAAATCGCGGGTTTTCGGTTGCCGGCGAATTAAACTGGGCTTCATTCGGCGTCTCATCAAAAATGAAACAATTTATGAAAACTACAAGTCTCATGGGTTTTAGTGGTGAAAAAAATAATTTTAAAAATCGTTCGGGAAATGAGTTTACTCCCTGCTTACTTTCTTTGTATACATTCGACTATACGGGCCCGAGCCGGGATTTACGGGAAAATCGCGGGTTTCGGTTGCCGGCGATTAAACTGCTTTCATTCCGTCTCATCAAAAATGAAACATTTTTGAAAACTACAAGTCTTATGGGTTTTAGTGGTGAAAAAATAATTTAAAAATCGTTCGGGAAATGAGTTTACTCCCTGCTTACTTTCTTTGTATACATTCGACTATACGGCCGAGCGGGATTTACGGGAAATCGCGGGTTTTCGGTTGCCGGCGATTAAACTGCTTTCATTCGGCGTCTCATCAAAAATGAAACATTTTTGAAAACTACAAGTCTCATGGGTTTTAGTGGTGAAAAAATAATTTTAAAAAATCGTTCGGGAAATGAGTTTACTCCCTGCTTACTTTCTTTGTATACATTCGACTATACGGGCCGAGCCCGGGATTTACGGGAAATCGCGGGATTTCGGTTTGCCGGCGATTAAACTGCTTCATTCGGCGTCTCATCAAAAATGAAAACATTTTTGAAAACTACAAGTCTCATGGGTTTTAGTGGTGAAAAAATAATTTTAAAAATCGTTCGGGAAATGAGTTTACTCCCTGCTTACTTTCTTTGTATACATTCGAACTATACGGGCAGACCGGGATTTACGGGAAATCGCGGGTTTTTCGGTTGCCGGCGATTAAAACTGCTTTCATTCGGAGTCTCATCAAAAAATGAAACATATTTTTGAAAAACTACAAGTCTCATGCGCTTTAGTGGTGAAAAAATAATCTTAAAAATCGTTCGGAAATGAGTTTACTCCCTGGCTTACTTTCTTTGTATACATTCGACTATACGGGCCGAGCCCGGGATTTACGGGAAATTCGGGGGTTTTCGGTTGCCGGCGATTAAACTGCTTTCATTCCAGCGTCTCATCAAAAATGAAAACATTTTTGAAAACTACAAGTCAATCATGGCGTTTTAGTGGTGAAAAAATAATTTTAAAAAATCGTTTCGGGAAATGAGTTTACTCCCTGGCTTACTTTCTTTGTAATGCATTCGACTATACGGGCGAGCCCGGGATTTACGGGAAATCGCGGGTTTTCGTTTGCCGGCGATTAAACTGCTTTCATTCAGCCGTCTCATCAAAAATGAAAACATTTTTTGAAAACTACAAGTCTCCATGGGTTTTAGTGGTGAAAAAATAATTTTAAAAATCGTTCGGGAAATGAGTTTACTCCTGCGTTACTTTCTTTGTATACATTCGACTATACGGGCCGAGCCCGGGATTTACGGGAAATCGCGGGTTTTCGGTTCCGGCGATTAAACTGCTTTCATTCGGCGTCTCATTCAAAAATGAAAATATTTTTGAAAACTACAAGTCTCATGGTTTTAGTGGTGAAAAAATAATTTTAAAAATCGTTCGGGAAATGAGTTTACTCCCTGCTACTTTCTTTGTATACATTCGACTATACGGGCCGGATTTACGGGAAAATCGCGGGTTTTCGGTTGCCGGCGATTAAACTGCTTTCATTCGGCGTCTCATCAAAAATGAAAATATTTTTGAAAACTACAAGTCTCATGGATTTTAGTGGTGAAAAAATAATTTTAAAAATCGTTCGGGAAATGAGTTTACTCCCTGCTTACTTTCTTTGTATACATTCGACTATACGGGCCGAGCCCGGGATTTACGGGAAATCGCGGGTTTTCGGTTGCCGGCGATTAAACTGCTTTCATTCGCGTCTCATCAAAAATGAAAATATTTTTGAAAACTACAAGTCTCATGGGTTTTAGTGGTGAAAAAATAATTTTAAAAATCGTTCGGGAAATGAGTTTACTCCCTGGGTTACTTTCTTTGTATACATTCGACTATACGGGCCGATCCCGGGATTTACGGGAAATCGCGGGTTTTCGGTTGCCGGCGATTAAACTGCTTTCATTCGACGTCTCATCAAAAATGAAAATATTTTTGAAAACTACAAGTCTCATGGGTTTTAGTGGTGAAAAAATAATTTTAAAAATCGTTCGGGAAATGAGTTTACTCCCTGCTTACTTTCTTTGTATACATTCGACTATACGGGCCGAGCCCGGGATTTACGGGAAATCGCGGGTTTTCGGTTGCCGGCGATTAAACCTGCTTTCATTCGGCGTCTCATCAAAAATGAAAATATTTTTGAAAAACTACAAGTCTCATGGTTTTAGTGGTGAAAAAATAATTTTAAAAAATCGTTCGGGAAATGAGTTTACTCCCTGCTTACTTTCTTTGTATACATTCGACTATACGGGCGAGCCGCGGATTTACGGGAAATCGCGGGTTTTCGGTTTGCCGGCGATTAAACTGCTTTCATTCGGCGTCTCATCAAAAATGAAAATATTTGAAAACTACAAGTCTCATGGGTTTTAGTGGTGAAAAAATAATTTTAAAAAATCGTTCGGGAAATGAGTTTACTCCCTGCTTACTTTCTTTGTATACATTCGACTATACGGGCCGAGCCCGGGATTTACGGGAAATCGCGGGTTTTCGGTTGCCGGCGATTAAACTGCTTTCATTCGCGTCTCATCAAAAATGAAAATATTTTTGAAAACTACAAGTCTCATGCGGTTTTAGTGGTGAAAAAAATAATTTTAAAAATCGTTCGGAAATGAGTTTACTCCCTGCTTACTTTCTTTGTATACATTCGACTAAGGCACGCCCGGATTTTACGGGAAAATCGCGGGTTTTCGGTTGCCGGCGATTAAACTGCTTTCATTCGGCGTCTCATCAAAAATGAAAATATTTTTGAAAACTACAAGTCTCATGGGTTGTAGTGGTGAAAAAATAATATTAAAAATCGTTCGGGAAATGAGCTTACTCCCTGTCTACTTTCTTTGTATACATTCGACTATACGGGATTTACGGGAAATCGCGGGTTTTCGGTTGCCGGCGATTAAACTGCTTTCATTCGGCGTCTCATCAAAAATGAAAATATTTTTGAAAACTACAAGTCTCATGGGTTTTAGTGGTGAAAAAATAATTTAAAAAATCGTTCGGGAAATGAGTTTACTCCCTGCTACTTTCTTTGTATACATTCGACTATACGGGCCGAGCCGGGATTACGGGAAATCGCGGGTTTTCGGTTGCCGGCGATTAAACCTGCTTTCATTCGGCGTCTCATCAAAAATGAAAACATTTTTGAAAACTACAAGTCTCATGGGTTTTAGTGGTGAAAAATAATTTTAAAAATCGTTCGGGAAATGAGTTTACTCCCTGCTTACTTTCTTTGTATACATTCGACTATACCGGGATTTACGGGAAATCGCGGGTTTCGGTTGCCGGCGATTAAACTGCTTTCATTCGGCGTCTCATCAAAAATGAAAATATTTTGAAAACTACAAGTCTCATGGGTTTTAGTGGTGAAAAAATAATTTTAAAAATCGTTCGGGAAATGAGTTTACTCCCTGGGTACTTTCTTTGTATACATTCGACTATACGGGCCGAGCCGGGATTTACGGGAAATCGCGGGTTTTCGGTTGCCGGAGATTAAACTGGTTTCATTCGGCGTCTCATCAAAAAATGAAAACATTTTTGAAAACTACAAGTCTCAGGGTTTTAGTGGTGAAAAAATAATTTTAAAAAATCGTTCGGGAAATGAGTTTACTCCTGGGTTACTTTCTTTGTATACATTCGACTATACGGGCCGAGCCGGATTTACGGGAAATCGCGGGTTTTCGGTTGCCGGCGATTAAACTGCTTTCATTCGGCGTCTCATCAAAAATGAAAACATTTTTGAAAACTACAAATCTCATGGGTTTTAGTGGTGAAAAATAATTTTAAAAATCGTTCGGGAAATGAGTTACTCCCTGGTTACTTTCTTTGTATACATTCGACTATACGGCCGGGATTTACGGGAAATCGCGGGTTTTCGGTTGCCGGCGATTAAACTGCTTTCATTCGGCGTCTCATCAAAAATGAAAACATTTTTGAAAACTACAAGTCTCATGGGTTTTAGTGGTGAAAAAATAATTTTAAAAATCGTTCGGGAATGAGTTTACTCCCTGGGTACTTTTCTTTGTATACATTCGACTATACGGGCCCGGGATTTACGGGAAAATCGCGGGTTTTCGGTTGCCGGCGATTAAACTGGCTTTCATTCGGCGCTCATCAAAAATGAAACATTTTTGAAAAACTACAAGTCTCATGGGTTTTAGTGCGTGAAAAAATAATTTTAAAAATCGTTCGGGAAATGAGTTTACTCCTGGGTACTTTCTTTGTATACATTCGACTATACGGGCCGAGCCCGGGATTTACGGGAAATCGCGGGTTTTCGGTTGCGGAGATTAAACTGCTTTATTCGGCGTCTCATCAAAAATGAAAACATTTTTTGAAAACTACAAGTCTCATGCGTTTTAGTGCTGAAAAAAATAATTTAAAAAATCGTTCGGGAAATTGAGTTTACTCCCTGTTACTTTCTTGTATACATTCGACTATACGGCGAGCCGGGATTTACGGGAATCGCGGGTTTTCGGTTTGCCGGCGATTAAACTGCTTTCATTCGCGTCTCATCAAAAATGAAAACATTTTTTGAAAACTACAAGTCTCATGGGTTTTAGTGCGTTGAAAAAATAATTTTAAAAATCGTTCGGGAAATGAGTTTACTCCCTGGGGTACTTTCTTTGTATACATTCGACTTATAGGCGAGCCCGGATTTACGGGAAATCGGGTTTTCGGTTTGCCGGCGATTTAAACTGCTTTCATTCGGCGTCTCATCAAAAATGAAAATATTTTGAAAACTACAAGTCTCATGGGTTTTAGTGGTGAAAAAAATAATTTTAAAAATCGTTCGGGAAATGAGTTACTCCTGGTACTTTCTTTGTATACATTCGACTATACGGCCCGGGATTTACGGGAAAATCGCGGGTTTTCGGTTGCCGGCGATTAAACTGCTTTCATTCGGCGTCTCATCAAAAATGAAAACATTTTTGAAAACTACAAGTCTCATGGGTTTTAGTGCTGAAAAAATAATTTTAAAAAATCGTTCGGGAAATGAGTTTACTCCCTGGGTACTTTCTTTGTATACATTCCACTATACGGGCCGAGCCCGGGATTTACGGGAAATCGCGGGTTTTCGGTTGCCGGCGATTAAACTGCTTTCATTCGGCGTCTCATCAAAAATGAAAACATTTTTTGAAAACTACAAGTCTCATGGGTTTTAGTGGTGAAAAAATAATTTAAAAATCGTTCGGGAAATGAGTTTACTCCCTGGGTTACTTTCTTTGTATACATTCGACTATACGGGCCAGGCCGGGATTTACGGGAAATCGCGGGTTTTCGGTTGCCGGCGATTAAACTGCTTTCATTCGGCGTCTCATCAAAAATGAAAACATTTTTGAAAACTACAAGTCTCATGGGTTTTAGTGACGTGAAAAAATAATTTTAAAAATCGTTTCGGGAAATGAGTTTACTCCCTGCTTACTTTCTTTGTATACATTCGACTATACGGGCCGAGTCCGGGATTTACGGGAAATCGCGGGTTTTTCGGTTTGCCGGCGATTAAACTGCTTTCATTCGGCGTCTCATCAAAAATGGAAAATATTTTTGAAAACTACAAGTCTCATGGGTTTAGTGGTGAAAAAATATTTTTAAAAATCGTTCGGGAAATGAGTTTACTCCCTGGGTACTTTCTTTGTATACATTCGACTATACGGGCCGGGATTTACGGGAAATTCGCGGGTTTTCGGTTGCCGGCGATTAAACTGCTTTCATTCGGCGTCTCATCAAAAATGAAAATATTTTGAAAACTACAAGTCTCATGGTTTTAGTGGTGAAAAATAATTTTTAAAATCGTTCGGGAAATTGAGTTTACTCCTGCTTACTTTCTTTGTATACATTCGACTATACGGGCCGATCCCGGGATTTACGGGAAATCGCGGGTTTCGGTTGCCGGCGATTAAACTGGCTTTCATTCGAGCGTCTCATCAAAATGAAAAACATTTTTGAACAACTACAAGTCCTCATGCGTTTTAGTGGTGAAAAATAATTTTAAAAAATCGTTCGGGAAATGAGTTTACCTCCGCTTACTTTCTTTGTATACATTCGACTATCACGGGATTTACGGGAAATCGCGGGTTTCGTTTGCCGGCGATTAAACTGCTTTCATTCGGCGTCTCATCAAAAATGAAATATTTTTGAAAACTACAAGTCTCATGGGTTTTAAGTGGTGAAAAAATAATTTTAAAAATCGTTCGGGAAAATGAGTTTACTCCCTGCTTACTTTCTTTGTATACATTCGACTATACGGGCCGAGTCCCGGGATTTACGGGAAAATCGCGGGTTTTCGGTTGCCGGCGATTAAACTGCTTTCATTCGGCGTCTCATCAAAAATGAAAATATTTTTGAAAACTACAAGTCTCATGGGTTTTAGTGGTGAAAAAATAATTTTAAAAATCGTTCGGGAAATGGAGTTTACTCCCTGCTTACTTTCTTTGTATACATTCGACTATACGGCCGGGATTTACGGGAAATCGCGGGTTTTCGGTTGCCGGCGATTAAACTGCTTTCATTCGGCGTCTCATCAAAAATGAAAATATTTTGAAAACTACAAGTCTCATGGGTTTTAGTGGTGAAAAAATAATTTTAAAAATCGTTCGGGAAATGAGTTTACTCCCTGGGTACTTTCTTTGTATACATTCGACTATACGGCCGGGATTTACGGGAAATCGCGGGTTTTCGGTTGCCGGCGATTAAACTGGCTTTCATTCGGCGTCTCATCAAAATGAAAACATTTTTGAAAACTACAAAGTCTCAATGGGTTTTAGTGTGAAAAAATAATTTTAAAAATCGTTCGGGAAATGACGTTTACTGCCCGCTTACTTTCTTTGTATACATTCGACTATACGGGCCGACCGGGATTTACGGGAATCGCGGTTTCGTTGCCGGCGATTAAACTGCTTTCATTCGCGTCTCATCAAAAATGAAAATATTTTGAAAACTACAAGTCTCATGGGTTTTAGTGGTGAAAAATAATTTTTAAAAATCGTTCGGGAAATGAGTTTACTCCTGCTTACTTTTCTTTGTATACATTCGACTATACGGGCGATCCCGGATTTACGGGAAATCGCGGGTTTCGGTTGCCGGCGATTAAACTGCTTTCATTCGACGTCTCATCAAAAATGAAAATATTTTTGGAAAAACTACAAGTCTCATGGCGTTTTTAGTGGTTGAAAAAATAATTTTAAAAATCGTTCGGGAAATGAGTTTACTCCCTGGGTACTTTCTTTTGTATGACATTCGACTATACGGGCGAGCCCGGGATTTACGGGAAATCGCGGGTTTTCGGTTGCCGGCGATTAAACTGTTTCATTCGGCGTCTCATCAAAAATGAAAATATTTTTGAAAACTACAAGTCTCATGGGTTTTAGTGGTGAAAAAATAATTTTAAAAATCGTTCGGGAAATGAGTTTACTCCCTGGTACTTTCTTTGTATACATTCACTATACGGGCCGAGCCGGGATTTACGGGAAATCGCGGGTTTTCGGTTGCCGGCGATTAAACTGCTTTCATTCGGCGTCTCATCAAAAATGAAAATATTTTTGAAAACTACAAGTCTCATGGGTTTTAGTGGTGAAAAAATAATTTTAAAAATCGTTCGGGAAATGAGTTTACTCCCTGGTACTTTCTTTGTATACATTCCACTATACGGGCCGAGCCGGGATTTACGGGAAATCGCGGGTTTTCGGTTGCCGGCGATTAAACTGCTTTCATTCGGCGTCTCATCAAAAATGAAAATATTTTGAAAACTACAAGTCTCATGGTTTTAGTGGTGAAAAAATAATTTTAAAAATCGTTCGGGAAATGAGTTTACTCCCTGTACTTTCTTTGTATACATTCACTATACGGGATTTACGGGAAATCGCGGGTTTTCGGTTGCCGGCGATTAAACTGCTTTCATTCGGCGTCTCATCAAAAATGAAAATATTTTTGAAAACTACAAGTCTCATGGGTTTTAGTGGTGAAAAAATAATTTTAAAAATCGTTCGGGAAATGAGTTTACTCCCTGGTACTTTCTTTGTATACATTCCACTATACGGGCCGAGGGATTTACGGGAAATCGCGGGTTTTCGGTTGCCGGAGATTAAACTGTTTCATTCGGCGTCTCATCAAAAATGAAAATATTTTTGAAAACTACAAGTCTCATGGGTTTTAGTGGTGAAAAAATAATTTTAAAAATCGTTCGGGAAATGAGTTTACTCCCTGTACTTTCTTTGTATACATTCACTATACGGGCCGAGCCGGGATTTACGGGAAATCGCGGGTTTTCGGTTGCCGGCGATTAAAACTGCTTTCATTCGGCGTCTCATCAAAAATGAAAACATTTTTGAAAAACTACAAGTCTCATGGGTTTTAGTGGTGAAAAAATAATTTTAAAAATCGTTCGGGAAATGAGTTTACTCCCTGGGTACTTTCTTTGTATACATTCGAGTATACGGGCCGAGCCCGGGATTTACGGGAAATCGCGGGTTTTCGGTTGCCGGCGATTAAACTGCTTTCATTCGGCGTCTCATCAAAAATGAAAACATTTTTGAAAACTGCAAGTCTCATGGGTTTTAGTGGTGAAAAAATAATTTTAAAAATCGTTCGGGAAATGAGTTTACTCCCTGCTTACTTTCTTTGTATACATTCGACTATACGGGCCGAGCCCGGATTTACGGGAAAATCGCGGGGTTTTCGGTTGCCGGCGATTAAACTGCTTTCATTCGGCGTCTCAATCAAAAATGAAAATATTTTTGAAAACTACAAGTCTCATGGGTTTTTAGTGGTGAAAAAATAATTTTAAAAAATCGTTCGGGAAATGAGTTTATCCCTGCTACTTTCTTTGTATATCATTCGACTATACGGCCGAGCCGGATTTACGGGATAATCGGCGGGTTTTTCGGTTGCCGGCGATTAAACTGCTTTCATTCGGCGTCTCATCAAAAATGAAAACATTTTTGAAACTACAAGTCTCATGGTTTTAGTGTGAAAAAATAATTTTAAAAATCGTTCGGGAAATGAGTTTACTCCCTGTACTTTCTTTGTATACATTACTATACGGGATTTACGGGAAATCGCGGGTTTTCGGTTGCCGGCGATTAAACTGCTTTCATTCGGCGTCTCATCAAAAATGAAAATATTTTTGAAAACTACAAGTCTCATGGGTTTTAGTGGTGAAAAAATAATTTTAAAAATCGTTCGGGAAATGAGTTTACTCCCTGGTACTTTCTTTGTATACATTCCACTATACGGGCCGAGCCGGGATTTACGGGAAATCGCGGGTTTTCGGTTGCCGGCGATTAAACTGTTTTCATTCGGCGTCTCATCAAAAATGAAAATATTTTTGAAAACTACAAGTCTCATGGGTTTTAGTGGTGAAAAAATAATTTTAAAAATCGTTCGGGAAATGAGTTTACTCCGTGCTTACTTTCTTTGTATACATATGGCGAAGCCGGGATTTACGGGAAATCGCGGGTTTTCGGTTGCCGGCGATTAAACTGCTTTCATTCGGCGTCTCATCAAAAATGAAAATATTTTTGAAAACTACAAGTCTCATGGTTTTAGTGGTGAAAAAATAATTTTAAAAATCGTTCGGGAAATGAGTTTACTCCCTGCTTACTTTCTTTGTATACATTCGACTATACGGATTTACGGGAAATCGCGGGTTTTCGGTTGCCGGCGATTAAACTGCTTTCATTCGGCGTCTCATCAAAAATGAAAATATTTTTGAAAACTACAAGTCTCATGGGTTTTAGTGGTGAAAAAATAATTTTAAAAATCGTTCGGGAAATGAGTTTACTCCCTGTACTTTCTTTGTATACATTCACTATGCCGAGCCGGATTTACGGGAAATCGCTTTTCGGTTGCCGGCGATTAAACTGCTTTCATTCGGCGTCTCATCAAAAATGAAAATATTTTTGAAAACTACAAGTCTCATGGGTTTTAGTGGTGAAAAAAAAAAAAATCGTTCGGGAAATGAGTTTACTCCCTGTACTTTCTTTGTATACATTCACTATACGGGATTTACGGGAAATCGCGGTTTTCGGTTGCCGGCGATTAAACTGCTTTCATTCGGCGTCTCATCAAAAATGAAAATATTTTTGAAAACTACAAGTCTCATGGGTTTTAGTGGTGAAAAAATAATTTTAAAAATCGTTCGGGAAATGAGTTTACTCCCTGGTACTTTCTTTGTATACATTCCACTATACGGGCCGAGCCGGGATTTACGGGAAATCGCGGGTTTTCGGTTGCCGGCGATTAAACTGCTTTCATTCGGCGTCTCATCAAAAATGAAAATATTTTTGAAAACTACAAGTCTCATGGGTTTTAGTGGTGAAAAAAAAAAAAATCGTTCGGGAAATGAGTTTACTCCCTGTACTTTCTTTGTATACATTCACTATACGGGCCGAGCCGGGATTTACGGGAAATCGCGGGTTTTCGGTTGCCGGCGATTAAACTGTTTCATTCGGCGTCTCATCAAAAATGAAAATATTTTTGAAAACTACAAGTCTCATGGGTTTTAGTGGTGAAAAAATAATTTTAAAAATCGTTCGGGAAATGAGTTTACTCCCTGCTTACTTTCTTTGTATACATTCGACTATACGGGATTTACGGGAAATCGCGGGTTTTCGGTTGCCGGCGATTAAACTGCTTTCATTCGGCGTCTCATCAAAAATGAAAATATTTTTGAAAACTACAAGTCTCATGGGTTTTAGTGGTGAAAAAATAATTTTAAAAATCGTTCGGGAAATGAGTTTACTCCCTGGGTACTTTCTTTGTATACATTCCACTATACGGGCCGAGCCGGGATTTACGGGAAATCGCGGGTTTTCGGTTGCCGGCGATTAAACTGCTTTCATTCGGCGTCTCATCAAAAATGAAAATATTTTTGAAAACTACAAGTCTCATGGGTTTTAGTTTAAAAATCGTTCGGGAAATGAGTTTACTCCCTGCTACTTTCTTTGTATACATTCGACTATACGGGCCGACGGGATTTACGGGAAATCGCGGGTTTTCGGTTGCCGGCGATTAAACTGCTTTCATTCGGCGTCTCATCAAAAATGAAAATATTTTTGAAAACTACAAGTCTCATGGGTTTTAGTGGTGAAAAAATAATTTTAAAAATCGTTCGGGAAATGAGTTTACTCCCTGCTTACTTTCTTTGTATACACTATACGGGCCGAGCGGGATTTACGGGAAATCGCGGGTTTTCGGTTGCCGGAGATTAAACTGTTTCATTCGGCGTCTCATCAAAAATGAAAATATTTTTGAAAACTACAAGTCTCATGGGTTTTAGTGGTGAAAAAATAATTTAAAAATCGTTCGGGAAATGAGTTTACTCCCTGGTACTTTCTTTGTATACATTCACTATACGGGCCGAGCCGGGATTTACGGAAATCGCGGGTTTTCGGTTGCCGGCGATTAAACTGTTTCATTCGGCGTCTCATCAAAAATGAAAATATTTTTGAAAACTACAAGTCTCATGGTTTTAGTGGTGAAAAAATAATTTTAAAAATCGTTCGGGAAATGAGTTTACTCCCTGCTTACTTTCTTTGTATACATTCACTATACGGGATTTACGGGAAATCGCGGGTTTTCGGTTGCCGGCGATTAAACTGCTTTCATTCGGCGTCTCATCAAAAATGAAAATATTTTTGAAAACTACAAGTCTCATGGTTTTAGTGGTGAAAAAATAATTTTAAAAATCGTTCGGGAAATGAGTTTACTCCCTGCTTACTTTCTTTGTATACATTCGACTATACGGGATTTACGGGAAATCGCGGGTTTTCGGTTGCCGGCGATTAAACTGCTTTCATTCGGCGTCTCATCAAAAATGAAAATATTTTTGAAAACTACAAGTCTCATGGGTTTTAGTGGTGAAAAAATAATTTAAAAATCGTTCGGGAAATGAGTTTACTCCCTGCTTACTTTCTTTGTATACATTCACTATACGGGCCGAGCCGGGATTTACGGGAAATCGCGGGTTTTCGGTTGCCGGAGATTAAACTGTTTCATTCGGCGTCTCATCAAAAATGAAAATATTTTTGAAAACTACAAGTCTCATGGGTTTTAGTGGTGAAAAAATAATTTTAAAAATCGTTCGGGAAATGAGTTTACTCCCTGCTTACTTTCTTTGTATACATTCCACTATACGGGCCGAGCCGGGATTTACGGAAATCGCGGGTTTTCGGTTGCCGGCGATTAAACTGTTTCATTCGGCGTCTCATCAAAAATGAAAATATTTTTGAAAACTACAAGTCTCATGGTTTAGTGGTGAAAAAAAATTTTAAAAATCGTTCGGGAAATGAGTTTACTCCCTGTTACTTTCTTTGTATACATTCATATACGGGCCGACGGGATTTACGGGAAATCGCGGGTTTTCGGTTGCCGGCGATTAAACTGCTTTCATTCGGCGTCTCATCAAAAATGAAAATATTTTTGAAAACTACAAGTCTCATGGGTTTTAGTGGTGAAAAAATAATTTTAAAAATCGTTCGGGAAATGAGTTTACTCCCTGTACTTTCTTTGTATACATTCGACTATACGGGATTTACGGGAAATCGCGGGTTTTCGGTTGCCGGCGATTAAACTGCTTTCATTCGGCGTCTCATCAAAAATGAAAATATTTTTGAAAACTACAAGTCTCATGGGTTTTAGTGGTGAAAAAAAATTTTAAAAATCGTTCGGGAAATGAGTTTACTCCCTGGTTACTTTCTTTGTATACATTCCATATACGGGCCGAGCCGGGATTTACGGGAAATCGCGGGTTTTCGGTTGCCGGCGAATTAAACTGCTTTCATTCGGCGTCTCATCAAAAATGAAAATATTTTTGAAAACTACAAGTCTCATGGGTTTTAGTGGTGAAAAAATAATTTTAAAAATCGTTCGGGAAATGAGTTTACTCCCTGGTACTTTCTTTGTATACATTCGACTATACGGGATTTACGGGAAATCGCGTTTTCGGTTGCCGGCGATTAAACTGCTTTCATTCGGCGTCTCATCAAAAATGAAAATATTTTTGAAAACTACAAGTCTCATGGGTTTTAGTGGTGAAAAAATAATTTTAAAAATCGTTCGGGAAATGAGTTTACTCCCTGTACTTTCTTTGTATACATTCGACTATACGGGCGAGCCGGGATTTACGGGAAATCGCGGGTTTTCGGTTGCCGGCGATTAAACTGCTTTCATTCGGCGTCTCATCAAAAATGAAAATATTTTTGAAAACTACAAGTCTCATGGGTTTTAGTGGTGAAAAAAAATTAAAAATCGTTCGGGAAATGAGTTTACTCCTGTTACTTTCTTTGTATACATTCGATATACGGGCGAGCCGGATTTACGGGAAATCGCGGGTTTTCGGTTGCCGGCGATTAAACTGCTTTCATTCGGCGTCTCATCAAAAATGAAAATATTTTTT